>VDFB02060985.1:58061-316710 GCA_007258455.2 Sequoia sempervirens
ATTAGAGCCAAAGTAGGTTATATTTTGGTTTTATATTATAAAATGATTCAAGAATCTATAAGGCCAAAAGAACCATAAGCATTGCAAAATTTAGTTTAGAAGCATAAGGGATTTGGATATTTTCATTCCTAAACATGGTTTTCATAAAAAAAATTACTCATGTAGCAAGCACACTATAGAATTCACAAAGAAGGTTAGGGTTTTTAGCTTCATTTGTTATATGGAGATATTTTATTGTAATGTACATAATCAATGATATGATTCTTGATTTTTTATAAGATTTAATATTATGACACCTTAACAAACCAAGCTATGACTTTCATGGTTCACTCCTACATGTATGAAATTTACATTTTCATCTACAAGTTTGACCCTAAATTTGTAGTTTTAAAATTATTTTGTGACCTTGACCCCTACACTTCTAGTCTTTAGGAATTTATTTATCTCCATTTTTTAGACTATGTTGAGAGCCATTATAATGTTTTTTTGCACTAACTTTTGGAGGAAACTCATTTTTCCTTATTCAAACCCTTGGATTATGCAAAACGGGGAAGAAAAATACTATATTGAACATGCTTTAAAAACTTTCAAACAAGTGCAATTTGAATTCAACAAATTTAAAAAAATTTGCATATAGGGTTTCGAAATTAAACAAATACATGCATTTTGAACTCTAAAAAAATTGAATTTTAAATACCTCGTGCTCAATAGTGGTCAATATGCGAATTGGAATGATGAACTTTGAAGAGAGGAACCGAAATTTGCTTTCGCTGGTGAGAGAAACTTTGTTGGGTCGTCGTCATGGATTATGTTCTTCGTGTGCACCAGGGAGACAGTGACTGGTAAAAAACACAGTAAAAGTGTGAAAATGAAACCTTTTTTTTTGTTTTAGTCATATTGAAGGGGTTCGGCCGAACCCACTTTAATATTTTTTTTTAATTGGGGCGTTGACTGGTTCGGCCGAACCATGGGTTCAGCCAAACCCTATGGTTCGACTAAACCATTTAATTGGTTCAGTCGAACCATAGGGTTCGGTCGAACCCATTTGATTTGAGGAATGGGAAAATTCCAAATTTTCCTTCCTCTTAGAAAGTGTAAACCACTATTCTAAGGTGACCCTAGTAAATTATACTTCTTCTATGTGATAGTATAATTTCACACTTAATTTGGACCTATTTTAATGACCTCGATTTTATGCATTTTTACCCTTCATAAATAGGCCCATAAACCTCTTAATTATGCATCCCAAGTATTATGTTAAAAAAAAATTGACATTATAACATTATTGAATAAATGTATTTAATTAATTTAATGCCCCAAAATTCATTAATCCCGGATTTTTAGGCCAAAACCTGTTCACCCTTGGGCGAATGGGTCCCCTTAAAGATCCAAATTCAAATTTTAAACATGTTTTTGGCATCATTTTAAAGTCATAGATTCAATTTTTAAATGTTAGCTTTCAAGATTTAAAAATCGAGAAATTAGAAACAAAGCCTATAAAACCTAGTCTTTTCACCATTTTACACTAGGTTGAGAAAAGGATTGAGAAGATATTCACAAGATTAGCAGTCAAGGTCAACGAGAACATTCAAGCAAGCAAATTTGAAGTCTTGGAGCAACATTTCAATTGTTTTTGCATGTCTTCAAGTTCATTTTGTGAAGATTGATCAAGCATTGTTCATGATTGGAGATTGATGCTTATGGTGGATCATGGTGGAATCTAGGTTTTGGGAAATGCAACTAGCCATTTCCCTTGATCTAATGAATTGTTTCCTAGTGATACCATCTTCTATCTTCATTCTACTGGCCACCTAAAGCAAGGTATAATCAGATTTTTGATCTATTAGGGGATTTGACTTCTCCCTAACTAGGTATTTTTTTCATCATTCATATTCATTTAGGGATCTTATTCTAACACACTCAAGAATAAGGTTTCTTTGTATTCTATCTCTTAAAAATATTATACACACTTAAGATTAGGGCTTACACACACTTTCAGGTTTCAGATTTGTATTTTTCATCAAGGTTTAATTGCCAAATTTGGGGTTTGATTGAGACAAGCCCCCATACAAACAAACCAAAAATTTCCAGTTTTGTTGCAAGTACAAATTTGAAAGCAAAGATTGAAAGGTACATGCATAAATAACATATCATAGGCTACAAATACAACTTTTGAAATTTCAGAAAGGCCTAGCAAGACCCATTTTCCCTAGGGGAAATATGTCCCAGGAGAACACTCAACAAGATTTTTTTGTGACAAGTGCATAAAATCATAAATTTCTCAAATCTACCAAAACTGTGTGGATTCTATTAGATTAAGGTTTTAAATTAATATTTCAAGTGTTACATTGCATGGTTGGGTTTGTTTACTATTTTTAGTTTTTCTCCCAAAAGTGCATTTTAGGCCAATTTACCCCATCCTCAGTCATAAGGGAAACATCAAGATATCCATTAAGGTTGACTCCCCTAAGGGTCGAAAGTCAATATTTCCCTAGGGGATCTCTTTTCCTAATGAAAGTAGGAAGATAGGTGCATCATACACCCCCCTATTCCTCATTTCATGTTGATGAACGCATTTTTCTATGTTTTAGGAAGTAAAGACAAACTATTAGAATTTATAGGGGTTATTTTTCATGAGATTTCAAAGATGATAGGGTTCTTGCTAGGTATTTGGATTTCTTGTTGACTATAATCAATTCAATAATTAATTATGAACTATCAAAATCAATTTCCAATCAATTAAAATTTAATAGTTTATTCTACCCTAATTTTAGGCTCTTGAAATTCAGAGTTCCCTCCAAACTTAATTTCAATTTTAGCTTATTTTGAAAAGAATTATAGAGGTTTTAAGATGGCTCTTATATGGAAAATATACTTTTAATTCCTTTTAATGGTGATGAGAAAATGATTTGGAGGATCCTTCATCATGACTTAGACATAATTATCCATTCTTGTTATCAATTTACAAGCATGGAAATTTGGTCTTGAATTGATTAGCATATGAGAGGCCTTGGAAATGCCACAAAAGTTTCATTAATGACACCTTATATTAATTATTTTCTAGTCTTTGTCCATTTTCCATTTAAAATCCTAATAGTTGTCTTGCTAGAAAACTTCTTTGAAAGAGTGAATTAATTAATTAATTAATGGCATCAAATTCTTCTTCTTTTTAGATTAATAGTCTTGGGACACTAGGAAATATCCAAAAACCTCATTGATAAATAATCCAATCCACTATTATCCTTTGGAGGTGTACTATTTATTCCATATTCTAACAAATAAAAGTACTTTGTACAAATCGCCAAATCTTAGACCTAATCAATAATTAATAGAAGACTCTTCTTGAATCAATGTCATTGTTTAACTTATGGATTTGTAAATAAGTAAGATGTTGAACCTACCAATCATCTAAAGTGCATCAAATAATGACACATACATCTAACCAATACTTTAATCATCACCTTAGCACGTTTTAACATCATTAGATCTAAGACTTACATTAAATTTGTCCCAAATTGATAGTCATGAAAGTTCTCTATAGCCCAAGTAGAAGTATGAATTTCTTAGTAGCAAAATATTGAGCTTAGAAACCAATCACAATGTGCCCCTTCCACTTAAATTTTGCATTTAACTATATAGCTTAAACTAGTTCATTAAAGATCTATGCAAAATAATGGTCTAGACACACCCACCACACAAATAAATTCTAATGGTGGATTGACCTTGTAAAGATGCAAATAGATTATTTAATTGATGATTTTTTATCGTAAATTTGTCCATTTAAAATCAAAATCAATGGTTCATGTGTTCTACTCTTCTTTAAACATAAACCGATTTTATAAATAATAATTGTTTATCATACATGAACCAAATAGAATGTGTCATGCAGATCTTCACAACTCTATCCACCTTGTCATTTATGTTTGATGATGAATATGAATAGCATTATTGACCTAATTAAGATTGGACACATCAATATTATTTTAAAAGAATTGATATTGGACATGTTAAAATTGATGAAAAACATTATTTTTTTAAAGAGATGAAGATTTCACTTTCCAAATCAATACATTGATGTTTATATGGTTGATATTCAATCATCATATATAGACACGACAAAATGCTTAAGTACAATATGGTTAGAACTAATATTGTACACTCTATGGTAAGGGTTAATATTTTATGAAAATTATAATGGACCAATTTGCCATAGAAGCTTAACAAAGGCTTTTGGCCAAGGTAAATGAAAAAGAAAAAAATAAATAAAGTGAAAGAAATGATACTTCAACATATGATATAAAAGTAGACTTAACACAAATTAAAAATGTAAAAGAACATCTCAAATTAAATGTGAAAAAATTATATTCACAAATTAAAATAACTTGAGACAATATCCTACCAAATTTCTTTAAATTAAAATTACATATTCTATTTTAACTCAATTAATTAATTAAGATCTAATTAACATGATTGGTTCATTATTCAAAGTAAGCATCTTAAGTAAACATAGCAATAGGAGGAGTTGTTTATTTCACTACATTATTATTTCTATCAATTAAAACTATCTAACCTTACATTACAAGTTCTAGCAAAATAGACGCATTGTGAGTTAGTGACATATACGTATGAATAATTGAAATGCATTTGAGCTTTAATAAAACAATATAATTTGTTTTAAACTTAATCAATGATAACTAGTCATGATGTGAAACTCTGATTAAATTTATGACTTTAACATAATTTTGTTTTGCTAGCATATAATATTTTTAATTATTAAAATCTTAGTTCAAAATTTATTTATTTATTTATAATATTATAATTTATTATATAAAGAACAGATGTCATATCTATGTAATTTAATTGTTTCTATTTTAAAAGTTTGAATAATGTAATCAAACATTTTTATTTTTTAAAAATATTAAACATAATAGATAGAAAAGAAAAATATTCTTATTTAAGTTTCTTTCTTGCAAAGTATTAAGAGTATTATGATTTACCTTAAGCAATTTTAACAATCAAATTATATATATATATATATATATATATATATATATATATATATTAGTATTTTTTAGTATGAAAATATATAAAATAATATATTTTTTTTAAGTTAAATAGTTGGGTATAATTTATGTAGATGAAGGTATGTTCCTTAATTTTGTCATCCACCAAAATTTAAATCTTATATAAAATGTAATGAAGAAGGTTGAAACAAAGATCATAATTCATAAAGTTTTGACGAAATAAATAAACCTTAATTCTTTAATGTAGATTAAAACAAATTGATTATTTATACAACTTCAACTCATAACTTAATACTTACAAATAATAAAAATAATTCAACAATTATTTATACTCTCAAATAAAAACTAATAATTATATTCTTCCGCACCCCAATCCACCCCCACCGATGAAAGAAAAAAGAAATTAAAAAATTCTTAATTAAACGATTAAATGAATTTATAATTATCTTGTGAGACAAGACTGAAAGGCATTGTTAAATGCAAAGAGCGTGCCCGACTAATGAAGGCGCCATTTTTACAATGAATTGAAACTGTCATACCATTTTAAATATATTTTTACAAACATCGATCACACATGGCCTATTAGCTCAGTTGGTTAGAGCGTCGTGCTAATAACGCGAAGGTCGCAGGTTCGAGACCTGCATAGGCCAATGCGTGCAGGACTTTGCACTAGAGGTGTAGAGCAATCATAAAGTTTACAAATTATATTAGAAATAATTTTTGAGCATGCTATTTTCACAAATTAGTTATTTCTAATAATATATTATCGTGGATCTTTGTAAAATAGTCATTTATATGATATATTTTAAATCTTTTGTATTATGGTATATGGGTGAAACATATGGATCTTAAAAGAGTCTTATCTCAATTTATTTAACTATCAACAATAAATAAGTAGTTTATATCTTTCATAATTGTTTGAGAATTATTAAATCATAAATGAAAATGTTGTCTTTAAGAACCACAAATTTTAAGATCATGAAACTATCATAAAAAATTTAGTTGTTTGTTGAAGATGCTAATGATATGGCTAAATGGCTATTATGTTTTTAATAATTCTTTATTTTCAACCAATATTTATACCATAATGATATTCAAATCTCAATCAATCCAATTAGTTACCTCTTACCTCTTGCCTATTTTGTTCATAAACAACTTATCTAGTATTTTTGGTTACATATTAATGTGATGTTCACATAGAGTATAGTCAACCATTAAGGATAAATAATATTATGTTGTTCTCATTCCTCTTATGCACCATATGGTAAGATAGTGAATTTTGTTGATGTGTCATAATGTTGCTAAGTATATATATACTCTATTTTACTTATATTATAAAAAAATTTCTTTGTCATGACTATAAATGAGACCATGTTGATTTTCAAAGCTCAATCGATCCAATTAGTTACCGCTTACCTATGTAGTTTGTAAATAATTTATCAATTAGTTTTGGCTAAATCTTAATGTGATGTTCATATAGAGTATAGTCAACCATTAAGGTTAAATAGTATTGTGTTCTTCTTATTTTTCTTATGCACTATATATTAAGATAGTGAATTTTGTTGATGTGTCATAATGTTGCTAAGTATATATACACTATTTTACTTCTATTCTAATAGGATTTCTTTGTCATGAGCATAAATGAGATTGTAACTATAATGAATAAATGAATTAAGTGTATAAGTGACACAAATAATCATTGTATAAACAAGATACAAATATGTAAAGCATGTGTAGGTGTATATACATATGTACCTACACATACACATATACATGCTTACATAACACGTGTATCAAATATGAGATTGAGAAATCCTCAATGGTCTATGGCATACCTTTGAGTGTGGAAGCAACACATCATATTTGAGTAAAGAGGTGATAACATAGTACCTACGTGTACATCCCCCCTCAAAAAAAAATTACTAGACTCTGATAGGGAAGAAGAACTAGAGGGAGCATCCTTAACTAATAGGCTTTAGTAGTAAAAAGTGATTGCATTTTAGAGATCTCTTAACTAAGAGAACTTTTGTTATAAATAAAGATTTGGAAATCTCAAATTTTTAGACATAAAATAATGTGTGTGTGTTGTTTCAATATTTACTAGTGATATGATTGTTGGAAACCAATCATAACAAAATATGTAGTATATCTTAAATAATTTTCTCAAAATGATAAAATTCTCTAGCAACTCAAGGGCTAATGTAACACCACATAATTTCCCATTGAATTGTCAATCTCACATATCCAACTACTCTTCATTTGTGTTGCAAATGACACTCGAGTTCACTAGTTCTATTTGACAACAAGCTTAATGCATTTTGAATCAAACTCCATGATCCATCATCAGGGTAATGCATACAACAAGAGAGAATTTAAAATTTCTCCTCTCTTTATTGTTCACTTTATTATCTTCAATTATTATGTCAACTCTGAAATTGATAGAAGTTAAAAAAAATCTTCATCATTTATGAATTCTTTTGACTCTTTTAACAAAAAATTCATATAAAAAATTATCTCCTTGTACTACTATATTTTATTAAAAATCTCCAAAAATTCATTTTCAAAAGCTTTGAATTTTTGTGATCACGTGAAATATTTTCATTAAATTGTGCCTTCTTTTGGCCACTCAATGGTTGCGTTGAATACTAAATGCATGAAACAATTTTTTCATGATTTTTTGAAAATTAATATATTTCTTCAAACTTAATAATGCAATACAAAAAACTAATGCCTCATAATTTAACATCAAAAGTATTATTGTAAAATTATATATTTGAATATAATATTACTGCGAGCCACATTTTACGTAAGGATACAGTGAGCGTTGAGAAAAAGGAAAATCAAATATAATCTATACACAGAAAAATGCATTTCTTCAATTTTATTTTTCAATGTTCACAAATCTTTTAGCGTTTCTTCCAGTTCCTCGGTGAGGGCTTTCTGCAACCAGTTTTCGGCGTCCGCCATGAAAGAAGGGCTGAGCCGAATCATCAGAACGCAAAATTCGTGCTCACTGAGAGCTCCGTCGCCGTCCAGATCTCCCTCTTGCACCATCGCTTTTATTTCTGAATCTGTTAAAGATTCCACCCCTAAAACAGCCGAATTTTTCCTCAGGCTCTCCGCGGTAATCAAGCCCAACAGGGGATCCGCCAGTAGACGAAACCCATTACACAGTTCCGCCATTAAACCGACTACCCCCAATTTCTCTGCCATAATTGGAAGCAAATCTCGAAATTCCGCCATTGAAGTCTGCTAACAGGAAATATAATCCTGAGATCAGATTGAAGTATGGATTGCAGGGAACAGGGGGGAGGTGTTATAGCATCCATCGCCGACACGGCAAATAAAATAGTCTTGCGCAATCTAAGCACCAGAAATGATCAGGAAACTATCTATTACCGTCCAGGCGTTCGAAATCCAGTTGGCAAACATCAAGAAAGAAAGGGTGTTGTTTTGAATTAGCAAAGTGACAGATGGCTTTCGTCTTGCACATTTCCCACGACATGGGAATTTCATGGAAGTCTCAACAGAAGGCACCAATAATAATCCACGTCAATCGACGTACTTCTTACGTTCGGACCTGACGTAGTCATATAGCATCACAAGGTTTTAGTTATTAATTAATTACTTTGTTTGACCCTTATTTTTAGGCCAACCATGTGTTTCTTACCTTTTGTGCTTGTGTTCTTTAGATATGGTTTAATTGTCTCTCTCCATTCAATCTTCTACTATTATAGATCATAAGTTTTCAATAAGTCTAATTCTTAAAGTTAAATGGAGGTTTTATATTATATCCACCTTGAAAAAAGTCAAAAAAAAATTTAAGTTTAAATGGATAAAATTGTATATTGGATCTAACATTATTTTAATGGTCAAAATCGTATGTTTTGTATTTATATTATTGTTTAGTACTTATTTTGAGTGGATGAATATTTTTTATCTATTTCTTTTGTTTAGTACTTGTTTTTATTGAGTCATTTTTATGTAATAATTAGCATACAACTAGTATGTTTTTTTTATAAAAGTTAGTATATTCCTTCAACCTAACCTAATTAACTCCTCACATGTCCCTAGGAATAATTTTGATCTCCAATTTGTCCATTCACCTATCTAGATCAAGTTTGTAATGTGAAATCAAAACCTACTTTTTTAATTCAAATTTCAAAATGGATCCATATCATCCCCCTCTTACTAGTCATTATGTTCTAACTTGAAGAGTGAAACATTTCAAATTACATTCTACAATGTTGTATAAATTGTAGAATCCTAATTCACTTTAACACATATCTAAGATTTTTCAATAAACTTATATTCCTCATTTGTATTTTCAATCAAGGAACTCATATGAGCATTCATTGTTACGTCCACATTTACATATATCTAGTGATAATAGGCATATTGCATGGTTGTTAGGTATAATTGGTCTTTATTCAAAAGAATTAAATCAGTTTAGAACTAGGGGTTTAAACAAGGGATAATCCCTCTACCTATTAAATTATGATTGAAGACACCACTTTTCAAGTATAAATTTAAATATCATAAGACAAAGTGAACTAGTTTTTAGTTCAAAGAATCTCATAGATTGTTTTTACATGTAGAAGGTTGATTCCCCACACCTAGACTAATTTCATGTCTCACTATTGACTTGAATTGATTTCATGTTGCACTTTCAAACCAAATCAATTACCATGGATAAAACTCATCCAATCCCAACTAATTTTTTTTGAACCAAAAGCATTGCACAAGCAACACTACAATGTGCACATAATTGGTAGTGTTGCCACACACAATGCCACTTGATATTGATAACATGTAAAAATATATGCATTTGTGAGTGCACAAGATGGAGAAGAGATAAAGTGAACATGATGAAAATATGAGTAGCTTTCATCCCAATGCAACACACCTTACACTATAGAAGGAAAACATGAAGAGAGATGAGGACACCAATGCACATGACACCTAAAGGAGTGTCACCCTTAAATTTTCCCCATTCAACTAATTTTTTAGATGGAAGGATGGAATTCCCTCTATACACTAGAGAGGCATAAGTAAGGCATCTTAATAAGCATGCACATTGATACATTTCCTATTCATACACTAACCAAACAAATGAAGAAGAACCATTTGCCTAAATTAACCTTTCATCAATTCATGAGATGAGGGAGAGGAAGTACATGTATAAATAAAAATTTGTATTCCCTAAGTACAACATTCATTTTTTTATCATTTCAAAGTAGATTCAATATAAGAAGGAATGCAATGTCCCCTTTTTCATGAGCAATGGAGTTTAGAAGAATTAGCCTATTCTTGATCCTCGTAGGCTAATGGGACTTGATAAGAGGGTCGTTTGGCAGATACCCAGTTGATTGGTTGGCTTGTTTCGTGATTCAGTCTACATATGGGGGTGTTCTAATGATTTCTTGATATGTTTCTATTTTTAGAAACCTCATGTTATAAAATAATGTTATGTTTGCACTTTATGTTATGAATAATTATTTTATTATAAAATGCAAAATAATAAAATAATAAAATAAAATAAAATAACATTCCTTCTAGAAGGTGACTTGGGAAAGTTCTAGAAGGAGGTCGACCTCTTGAGGAAAAAGTATAAATAGACACCATGGGCTTCATTCTTGGCATGCATATTTGTTGTTTTTGATGTTGATGTTTGATGGTTGTGGAGCCTAGGGTTTCTGCAGTTGTCTTTGGCCATTGAGAATGGAAACTCTCAATTGGTGAGCAATTTTGAGGGTGTGAAATATCACTTGAATTATTGCAGCTAGGAGAAAGTCACTTTAGACTTTCTATTTGTGCTTCATTGCAAAATTTCATGGCCTTAGGCCAAATTTTGGTTGTATCAATTTGAGGAAATCCATTGCAGATTTTGGAGGCATTTTGGAGTATTTTGGAATAGCTATCAGGTTGCTAGTATATAATTTCAATGGTCTAATATTCTATAGCAAGGGCACCATTGGCAAGACATTTTTGTTCATATCTCATCATCGAAGCATCCTTTGGTTTTGGGTATTGTTGCATTCAATTGCTATCGTCGTGACAATTATTTCAAGGACAAATTCGAGGAGATTAGAGGCTGTATTTATTTTTCTAAAACATTGCCAGGCAAGAACAGGGGCGGTTGCTTCAAAAATTTGATTTGGGCTTATGAGGTCATCATTTCATGTGATATTGCTTGCCTCTTCATCAATGGCATCTGGCGATTTGATATATCAGTTTCCTTTGTGATTTACATGCATTTTTCATGATTACATAGGTGCATTTTATTGAGCTGTTGTAGGTGAACATTGAAGTCAGATTTGTATTGCACATAGAATTGGTAGTGTTGCAGTTGTAGATGATTATTGTGTATATCATATTTGGCATTGCAATTGCATCCATAAATGTAAGCCAGGAGTCTTGGCATTTTTATGATATCTAGTGTAGATGATTGCATTTCAATAAGATATCATCTTTGGGAAGTCTTACATGGTTGTAATGTTCATTTGAATATGATATAAAGATGTATGCCAACTATTTGACATAATATCAATGGTTGTAGATGTTCTTATCAGCATATAGGTTGCATACCAATTGTTTTTTAAAATACCAGTTGGCTGTAGGTGTTCATTTCTCATGCTAAGGTTATTATATATGCATTGAATATTGTAAAAATAAGTTGCACATTCATGTTAGAACATTGTTTATTCAATTTAAAGTCATTTGTAAGCATTCTCATTGATGCTAATTAAAGAAAAGAGTCGTTAAAGCAAACTGAAATGTTATATCAATCATTTATGACCCTTGTATGTGAAGTGTTTGACAAAATTTCTTGAGCCTTCAATCAGAAGTTTTCAATCGGATTTGAGCAGGGTCATTACAAGGAATGTTTTCTTTGTTTTTCAAATTTAGCAATATCAATATAAGTCATTTTTTTCCTTAATAGTATTAGAGTGTAATAGAGAAAGTATTTTTTTCATGGCATACAAATGAGAAGAATTATGAAGAATAATACCACGATTGAATTCAACACAACAAGCCCCATGAACTTATTCCTACTCCTCTTTCTTTCTCATGTAACCAAATTAAGCATATAAAATGTGTGAAAGGCAATGAGACATAATAAGAGTCATATTAGTCTTTTATTTTCTGGCACAAACCAATTTAAACATGTTTCAAAAAATATTAGCAATCAAAGAATACATACAATAGTAGAGGGGAATAAGTTACACTTTATACCATGGAAAATACACACTTTGTGCAAGATCACCATGACAAACAACATGATTACTACACTAGGTTGGAATTTGTGATGATGATCAATTATATTAATGGAGAGATCAATTGATTGTGAAACACAAAGATATCACCGTGGTATATAGGAAATCATTGTGGCAAAAAACTTGAATAGTTATGCTTGTTTAAACTTAGTTTTTCACCATTCAAGTAGTGGGGTTGCTTGAGCATTCTTGGGGGTGCCTAAGCTACTGTCAAGTCACCTTAGCATCTCAAGAGTTTCCCAAATGACATACATTGGAAGAAGGGGTCATCTTCTTTGTAAAATGGATAACCTTAACATTCTAGATTAGTGTGTGAGAACCCTCAAATTTGGCCATTTCTCCACCACTTAGGCCTCTAATTTCAAGTTAAGTTGAGTTATAACTCCACATGTCCCTATTAGGTCTTAACTTTCCCCCAATAATTATTTCAATATTAAGATTTATTAGCTATTTAAGCACCCCCATTTGGATTCCAAATGGTCTTTAGTTCTTCACTAAAATCCTTCTATGGTATAATTTAGAGTCTATTTCCCCTCCTTCCACAATTATTTGAGTTGGTTAGTGAGTTGATACTAAGGAAACTGAGCTAAATTCCCAAATTTCTTTGTAGCATTCACAATCCCTAGAAGCCTCAAGTGCTTTTTCTTAGTTTGATGCTTCACAGTTTCCATTGGTGTAACACAACATTCTACAACTTCCCTTTCTTAGTGTCTTTTATTCCTACCATTCTTTTATCAATTAGAGAACTTGAGGCTAGATTAAAGATAAGAGGAAATATAGAATTTTCTTGCCACTAAAAGACTTACATACCAAATATTCACCAAGCGTATTGGCTATTAATCTCCAAGTGTGGGGTTCCAATTTACTTGTTTTTTGGATTATTAGATTAATTTTCTTTGACAAATGTTAAATTAAAAATGAAAATACATTAATTCTCTCCAACTTATTCCACCATTTAAATCTACTAATAATACTTCTAATAGTAAGAGTAAATGAAAGTATGGATTGCAAAGAGTGGGGAAAAGGTGCTATAGAATTAAAAATTCAAATATGGTTCATGGTGTTCCCTTGTAACTAATTTCAAATTATATTCTAGGACAAATGTATAAATGAAAAAATCCTAGTTCACTTTAAAACATCTAAGATCTATCAAGGGCTTTTCTAAATGAATTAGTGTGATTTTATTGAATTGTTCAACTAAATCTACAGTTTGATATAATATATTAAAAAAAAACAAAATTATATCTATCTACTTGGAAATTTTCATTGGTCACCTCAATATTAACTCAATAGTCTACTCAAACAATTATGGAAGGAGGGTAAATAGAATTACAAAAGATACTTCAATAGTTGAAAGAGCCACTACTTTATGCAACTTGGAAATCCAACTAACTGCTGCTCCTACCAATGTGAACACATACCTTGTTGTAGGTCATCTTCGATCTAAATCTCCAACCATATCTAAATCAACATATCCTTGCAATTGTGCATCTTCACCTCTAAACCTCAAAACATGCTTTGAAGTGCCTTTAAGATATCTCAAAATCCATTTCATTGCTTGCCAATGATTTTTTCCTAGATTCCTCATGTATCTACTAACCACTCCCACTACTTGGGAAATATATGGTCTTGTACAAACCATAGCATACATTAAAATCCCAACTGCAGATGAATATGGCTTTGTTGTCATGCATTCTTTTTCTTAAAGTGTCTTGGGACACATCTCAGAAGATAATTTAAAATGCTCTACTAGAGGTGTGCTTACTGCCTTGGCATCCTTCATGTTAAATCTTTCTAGTACTTTTTCAATGTATTTCTCTTGTGAAAATATAAGTTCCTTTTTCTTATATTGTCTCTGATAATTTTGATTCCAAGGATTTTCTTTGCAGCACCCAAATCCTTCATTGAAATTTCTTAGATAATTTTTGTTTCAACCTATTAACAACAACCATGCTAGATCCTACAACTAGCATATCGTTAGCATACAACAATAGTAATACAAATTCCCCATTATCAAAGAACTTATAATAAACACAATGGTCAGATTCACATCTAGAAAAAAAATTATTGGACATGAAAGAATCAAATTTCAAATACCATTGTCTAGGAGCTTGTTTCAACCCATATAAACTGCAATTTAGTTTTCAAACTAGTGCTTCTTTACCTTTTTCCTCAAAACCTTCTAGTTGCTTCATGTACAACTCTTCTTCCAAGTCACCATGAAGAAAAGTTGTCTTGACATCAAGTTGTTCCAACTCTACTTCTAGATCATGAGATACTACTAAACCCAACACTACTCTAATGGAGGTCATTTTCACAACTAGTGAAAATATCTCTATAAAATCAATGCCCTTTTGTTGAGCACATCCCTTGACCACCAATCTGGCTTTAAATATTTCTTCCCACCTACTTCTTCCTTCAACCTATACACCCACTTGTTTGCAATGCTTTTTGATTGGGTGGAAGGGTTACTAAATCACATGTGTGATTTCCCTTAAGAGATTTCATCTCATCTCTATGGCTTCCATCCATTTATTGCTATCTTTATCTACACATGCTTCTTTAAATGTAGTAGGTTCAAATTCATCATAAAGCAATAAATATTGAATAAAATCTTTATACCTAGTTGAAGGCCTACGTTCTCTAGTGGACCTCCTAATTGGAGGAATCAACTCTTGTGCATTACTAGCTAAAGGAACATGTTCTTCATTATCTTGGAAATATTGTAGCTAGTCATGTGTTTGAATTTGAAAGTTGGTGGTTGTGGCTGGTTTATAGTCACCTTTTGTTTAAACATATCACTACCATTCGTGATATCTTCTAATGGAATATACTCCTTAGGTGATTTGACTTCTTGTAAACCTCACATTACTTTTTCATTAAATATCACATCTGTATTTCATGTGACACATTTAGTAATTGGATCCCACATCTTATAACCATATGTTTCTTCTCCATATCCAATGAAGATACACCTTTTAGATTTCATGTCAAGCTTAGTTCATTTCTCTTTTGGAATATAAACAAAAGCTTCACATCCAAACACATGCAAATGATCATAGGAAATTTTATTACCTAACCATTTTCCTTTTGGAATTCCAAATTCAAGCTGAGGGGATGGTGCTCTGTTAATCAGGTACACTGATGTATTTGCTACTTTTTCCCAAAACTCTTTTCCTAGACCATCATTTGAGAGCATGCTTTGTGCTCATTACATAATGGTTCTATTTAACCTTTATGCAACACCATTCTCTTGTGGTGTAAAAGGAACAATCTTGATTCTTTGAATACCATTCTATACACAATATTGATCAAATTATTTCAAACAATACTCACCTCCATTGTTAGTTTTAGGGTATGTGTAGGATCATGATGGGCCAAAAAGTAGCAATATGATGGGTATGTGTAGGGTATGTGGCTAACGACTTTTTTTTTACCTAAAATTGATGAAATAGAAAGGGTTTTTAAAGGAGATTCTCGACTTTCCATCAATATAAATTATGCTTTACTTTGAATTTAATTAATAATTATTATTCAAATGGTAAACTTTTTAACATGACCGGCGGCGCTAGCAAGACACGCCCTCCGGTACCACGGGGTGGGGGAGACTTGACCTTGTGACCAACCTCCTCCAACAGGAAAAATTTAGCCAACCGAACTAAGGCCCCAACCCCTAAAATAATATATTTGAATATAATATTACTTCGACATAATCACGGTGCCAGCCACATTTTACGTATGGATACAAGAGCTTTGAGAAAAAGGAAAATCAAATATAATCTATACACACAAAAATGCATTTTTCAAATTTTAATTTATAATATTCACAAATCTTTCAGCGTTCCTTGCAGTTCCTCGGTGAGGGCTTTCTGCAGCCAATTTTCAGCCTCCGCCATGAAAGAAGGGCTGAGCCGAATCATCAGAACACAAAATTCGTGCTCACTGAGAGCTCCGTCGCCGTCCAAATCTCCCTCTTGCACCATCGCTTTTATTTCTGAATCTGTTAAAGATTCCACCCCTAAAACAGCCGAATTTTTCCTCAGGCTCTCCGCGGTAATCAAGCCCAACAGGGGATCCGCCAGTAGACGAAACCCATTACACAGTTCCGCCATTAAACCGGCTAGTCCCAATTTCTCTGCCATAATTGGAAGCAAATCTCGAAATTCCGCCATTGAAGTCTGCTAACAGGAAATCTAATACCGAGAGACGATTGAAGTATGAATTGTAGAGAGCGGGGGGAAGGTATTATAGCTTCCATCGACGACGCGTCAAAAAAACACTCTTGTGCAAGCTAAGCACCAGAACCGATTAGGAAACTGTCTATTACCGTCCAGGCCATCGAGATCCAGTTGGCAAACATCGGGAAGGAAAGGGTGTTGTTGTCAAAAAAACACTCTTGTGCAAGCTAAGCACCAGAACCGATTAGGAAACTGTCTATTACCGTCCAGGCCTTCGAAATCCAGTTGGCAAACATCGGGAAGGAAAGGCTGTTGTTTTGGTGGCAAAGTGACAGATGGCTTTCTTCTTGCACATTTCCCATGACATGGGAATTTCCTGGAAGTCTCCAGAGAAGGCACCAATATAATGTACGTCAATCGACGTACTTCTTTACGTTCGGACCTGACGTAGTCGTATAGCAACACAAGGCTTTAGTTATTAATGAATTTGTTTGTTTGACCTTTATTTGTTGAAGGCCAACCACGTGCTTCTGACCTTTTACGCTTGGTGTTCTTTAGATATGGTTTAATTGGTCTGTTTCCATTCAATGTTCTACTCTTATAGATCATAGAAGCCCATAAGTTTTCAAAGTCAAATGGAGGTTTTTATATTATACCCACCTTAAAAAAGGTCAAAAAAAATTTAAGTTTAAATGGATAAGATAGTAAATTGTATCTAACATATTTTTTATTTTCTTTCCTTATTTTGATTGGGTCAATATTTTGTATTTATTTGTTTTTGTTTAGTATTTGTTTTCATCAGGGGATTTTTATGTACTAACTAGCATGCAATTATCATGCTTTATTTATTTATAAAAGCTAGTATATTCCTTGAATCTAACCTAATTATTGCCTCACACGTCCTTAGGAACAATTTTGATCTTCAATTTATCCATTCACCTACCTAGGTCAAGTTTGTAATGTGAAATCAAAACCTACTTTTTTAATTCAAATTTCAAATTGGGTCCATATTATCCCCCTCTTACTAGTTGTTATGTTCTAACTTGAAGAGTGAAACATTTCAAATTACATTCTACAATGTTGTATAAATTGTAGAATCCTAGTTCACTTTAATGCATATCTAAGACTTGCTAATAACTCTTATATTCCTCATTTGTATTTCCAATCAAGGAACTCATACGAGCATTCATTGTTACATCTACATTTACATATCTACTAACAATATGAATATTGCATGGTTGTTTGGTATAATTGATCTTTGTTCAAAATTAATTAAATCAGTTTAGAACTAGGGATTTAAAAAGGGACAATCCCTGTACCTACCAAATGATGATTGAAGACATCACTTTTCCTATGAATTTTAATAGCCTAAGACAAAGTGCACTAGTTTCTAGTTCAAGTATCTCATAGATTAGTTTTACATGTAGAAGGTTGATTCCCCACACATAGATTGATTTTGTGTCTCACTATTGACTTTAATTGATTTCATGTTGCACTATCAAACCAAATCAATCACCATGGAAAAATGAAAGAACTATCCAACAAAGAGCATAGGTAGAGCTCTTGGGGCATCTGTGAGGCGATAATGGTTTTCAACGCTTCATCGTCTAAGGATTTGTGTTGTTTGAAGTCGTCAACATTGAAAATATATGGCTTTTAGGGTATGAGTTTCTAGAGACAGTAATGTTGTTCATGGGCAACTAGATACAATTTCTATGTATCCAGAAAAAAGGCTACTTTGCTTGAAGTGTTAAAAAAACCCGCCAAAAGCTCTCTAGGTATCAATGTGGTGTTACGTGTGAAGGGAAAGAATGATGCAGAAGTTCCTAGATGGAGAGCATGTGTGATGCTATAAGGATAAATTTTCCAAAAATCCATAATGAAACTAGGGAAAGTGACTTACCTCAAGATTTTGTAGAAATTGTGTCTTTTTGTTAATGATGTCGAGGAGGAAAATGTGTAGAGCTTGTAGGAAGAATATTGCGAAGCCCTAACGAAGCAGATATTTTATCACAAAGAATATTATGAAGCCCTAACTATTTTCCAACTACGGAATGTCAAATCAGGGGGGAGATGCAGATATTTAAACATCTCCACCCTCTAAATGGACATAGTAAATGTGAGGCAAATTTCATTTTCAGGCATGAGGCAAGGAATGTTTCAACAAAACATTTTTTTTTTAGGTAGGAGATATACTGCAAGTTGCGATGTGACTACTTGCAACCCCTCTACAACCGATGACTCCAATGGTGAGGATCATTCACATCGTCTTGCATGCCCCCTCTATAATTTGAGACCGTCAATAGACAAAAGAAAGCTGGAAAACCTCAATGAGGGAACACCTTCGACATAATTAAATAAGGCATTAAATTCAACCTCATATATAAATAGGAAGTTAAGAGAATATTTTTTAAAGGATTAAATTTAAGCCACTCTTGGACTTTTGGATGTTTTGATCATTTTCAAATTTGGCATTACTCAATAGTGTGATTTCTAGGTTATAAATGCTTATGACTTTTGTTATGCATATTTTGTAACCATGTCTATGTGTATATGTGACGTATACACATATAAACTACACATTATTTACATATTTGTATCTCATTTATACAAGGATTCTCTATGTCATTTCTAAACTTAGTCCATTTATTCATTATAGTAGCAATCTCATTTATAGTCATGACAAATAAAGCTTATTATATTATAAGTAAAATAGAATACAACATTATGACAAATCAACAAAGTTCATTTGCTTAACATATGGTGCATAAGACAAATGAGAACAACACAATATTATTTATTCTTAATGTTTGACTATACTCTATGTGAAAACCACATTAACATTTAGCCAAAAATACTAGATAAGTTATTTATGAACAAAATAGGTAAGAAGTAACTAATTGGATTGATTGAGATTTGAAAATCAATATGGTATAAATATTGGTTTAAAATAAAGAAATTATTAACAACATAATAATCATTTATTTTTTGTATTTCTATGGCAAGTAAGTGCAACCATATCATTAGCATCTCTAAATAACAACTAAGTTCTTTATGGTAGTTTCATGGTCTTAAGAATTGTGGTTCTTAAATACAAGCATTTTCATTTATGATTTAGTATTTCTCAAACAACTATAAAATATATGGAATACTTATTCATTGTTGGTAGTTGACTAAATCGGGGTCTAGCTCTTTTAAGATCTACCATATAATATGTATTTGTATGTGTGTGTTTATATACATATACGCATACTTCATATATTCATATATGCAAACATACTATTGTAATGGTAAAGGAAAAAACTATAAAAAGAATTAAACATGCACCAAACAATGGAGCTACAAACATATGATAATAGTTATAGAAAATTGCAAGAGAGAAACTATAGAGAGCCTATATAATGGCTTGAACAACAAAGTATTCCACATAATATTTACATTTTTTTTGAAAAGAAACCGTTAGTTTTTCCTTACATTGTCTTTTTCCCTTTTGCAATAGAATCTTTAACATAAATATCTAAGAAATACTTTAACCAAAAAGGTACGAAAATATTTACACATCTCACTTGTGTAGGAGCTTCTTCCCAAATCTCCTTTTTCTTTTACTCTCTTTTCTCCCTAGAACCTCCAATTGCTTCTACCAGAATTGTCTCCTCTTTTCTTTCAACTTTTCTTAATAATGATGTATATTTGGTTCCATTTTTCCTTCTACTTGCACCAACATGGTGCATGTCATTAAAAACTCTTCTAATTCACTTGATTGGAGTAAAATCTTCACTTTGATTCAAGTTATTTTCTCCCTCTTTGCTAGGTGTTGAACCAAAGTAGTGGGGGCAATTCCAAAATGAGTTGCATTAATTTCTTAGGTAAGATACCTTATTGCATGCATTTGTTGTTGTAGGATATGCATTTAATTTTATATTATTTTCAAATTTTAAAATATTCTTTCTATATTAAAATTTAAATATTTTCTTTTTACATAGAAATTAATAAGCTAATTAGAGAATGAACTCCCTATCTTTCACCGACCCAAATAATAACCATGAATAAGTGCCCAAGAAAATAATATATTGAAAAACATAGATCATACCTAATTTACAATCGAAACATAAGACAATTATTGACCTCTAATTACTAATACTGCCTAAGATTAAAAAACTAATGAAGAAAAAACATTAGACAAACACTTTTAATAACAAACAATACCTTGTGTGTGTATGTGTACAGATTCTTACCAGGCTCAATTTATTTATAAGGAGTTCTATTGTTTTGGCTATCAGTTATCTTGTAGTTCATCTTAAAGTATTGGCCATGATTGTGTCTTTCAAATAACCTACGAGTCCTCAAAATGAACATACACTTCATGGGAGAAATCTTAATTTCAAAAAGTATCTATGTTTTTTGAGGTCTTCTAGGGTTAGGTTTCCTTTTTTATACTATCCACGTTGATCCAGAAGAGAAGGAAACATGGAAGCCACACTTTGTTGCCTTGTGCAGGGTATGTTGCAGAAGAAGTAAGCAAGTGTCCTAGCTCATGAACAAGAATATTAGGTGTTTGTGTTCTACCAAGTCATGAAGATGCAGGATCACTTCATGAGGTTCTCCTTTGATGTTGTTTGCAAGTTGGTATTTGATGTGAACATTAACAACCTGTCAAGCTTGAAATAGGAATAAAAAACAAGAGCATGTGCTTTTGAAAGGATAGGGCTCTTAAATATTGATAATCAATTTGATTTGGTTTAGTTGAGTTCATTTGATGCAATTTGGATTGAGAACAATGCAAACATATGCCTGTTGAAATCCATTACTTGGAATTTAAAGTTTAAACTTATATTTTTTCTTACTTATTGTGAATGCAAAATGATGTACACATGCCCCTCAACCCCACTGGGGGCGCTGCCCCCAGACCCCCGCAAGGGGTGTTTCCCCTTGACCCCACTGGGGGTGCTGCCCCTTGACCCCCGCAAGGGGTGCTGCCCCTTGACCCCGCTGGGGGCGTTGCCCCCAGACCCCCGCAAGGGGCGCTGCCCCTTGACCCCGCTGGGGGCACTGCCCCTAGACCCCCGTAAGGGGCGTTTCCCCTTGACCTCGTTGGGGGCGCTACTCCCAAACCCCCACAATGGGCATTGCCCTTGGCACCGTTGGGGGTGCTGCCCCTCGACCCCACTAGAGGCACTACGCCTACACCCCCATAAAGGGCATTGCCCGTCAACCCCATTAGGTAAATTTCCCTAATACTTGATATTATGGCTACTGCATCATCCATGACCTATCTTAGACACATTCCTAGGAAGGATGCAGGCTCCTTTGAGCCATAGACTTCTAGTTATTATTTTGAATCTTTTGATATTTCATATTTATTTGGAACATTTGATGTCATGGATTTCATATGCGATGATTTTTGTATACATTTGAGTCTTTGACTATATATCTAAGTGTGTTATTTCCTTGGGCAACTCAACTACAATTTGTGTTTATACTTTATACTTATATGATCGATGTGTACTTGTATTAGTGACGAGGACCTTGATTGGGTTGACCAGGCAAATAGAGAGGTTGAGGCTGAGGCTATAGCCATGGCAGAGGAGGAGGCTAAAGCATGAGAAAACACATCCACAACTAATGTTGGTGAGGGTGGCATGGAGTCACAAGTAGAGACTATGGTTGTAGTTGCTACATCATCTAGGACCCACCTTAGATGCCTTCGTAGGAAGGATGCAAACTCCTTTGAGCCATAGACTTGTAGTTATTATTTTGATATTTCATATTTTTTTGGAACATTTAATGTCATGGATATCATATTCCATGAGTTTTGTATGCATTTGACTAATTTTATATATCTAAGTATGCTATTTCCTTCAGTAGCGCAACTACAATTTATGTACTTTATACTTATGTGATCGTTGTATACTTGTGCATGTGATCAAATTTTCTTTTATTTGTGTTGTATTCAATAAAGGGTGCTTGAAACAAGTTTTAAATCCTTAAAAATCTCTAAATTTCTAGGGTTTTTTCAACTTTTTTTCATTTTGCCGCGTCTGCGCCGCATCCAAGTCCCGAGTCGCCGAGTCGCCGAGTCACCCTTGCCGAGTCTGAGCTATGTCTGAGTCTCATTACTATGGTTTATACAGATATGGAATGTAATAATGAAGAAGCTCTTAGAGCAAAGGAAATTGCAGAAAAGAAGTTTGGGGTTCAGGATTTTATTGGTGTTCAAAAACTTATAGTCAAGGCTCAACAACTCTATCTTGCACTTGAAAATGTTCCCCGGATGCTTAGTTTGTGATGTGCATTGTGTAGCCCAAACCAAACTGAATGGATGCAATATGGATTGGTATGGAATTCTTCAAGTAGAATCAATAGTAGATGATTCTATTATAAAAAAGAAATATAGAAAATTGGCACTTCTCCTACACTCTGACAATAACAAATTTAATGGTGTAGAGGTTGCATTTAAACTCATTGGTGAAGCTATGGGAATAATGTTAGATAATATGAAGAGGACTTTGCATGATATTAGAGGTGGAGGATATGACCATTGAAAGAAGAATGGTCATGTTTACATGGATTACTTCGGCATGAGATTGTTTTCTCACCTTCAATAGAAGTTGGAATTAACCACCTTTTCCTTCAACATCTCCTATACTAAAGAAAATCTTTCTTCCCAAGATTGGTATGGAGTTCTAGAAAAGGAAATCTAGAAGATGAAATCAAGAATAGAGTTTTTAGTTTTATGGACATGATGGAGAGTAATAACAACTTGGTGTTCACTTCCCACAGAGAATCAAGATTCAACATCTTAGCAGAGTCGGATCCATTTAATATCAACAAAAGACTTTTCACTATGTATCATTATGAGAGTGAGGAGTTGAATTTTATGATTGTTTACATTTAACATATTATTGGCAGGCTGACCTGCAGCTCTTTATCATATCCCAAAGCCAAAGATACTCCCCATCTAAGCTAAGTCCATGGATTTTGAAGTGCTTGGTGAACAAAAGGGAAAACTAGGCATGATGAAAACACAATCTCCAGACCTTATGTTTCTAATGAGGAATAGGCTCAACTCAATTATGTTGCATTAAATACATCAGAGATTGTAAAGGAAGTGAATGTAGGTCTTGGGGTTAGTGCAGTGTTGGAAAAGATACACCTAGGGGCAATCATATGGAAGTTGTTGTTGTAGAACAAAATGTCTATTTAACCAACAAAAAGGTTGCACCCAGTTTCTGTTTGAATGGTTCCCAAATTAATGCGAGCACTGGTAGTGTTAAATATTGTTGAGAACTATGGGACTACAAATGATTTGCAGTGCACAACATATTCAATGAATGTTGTTTATGCTCCAAATTATTCTATGTTAAGTGTGAAGAAAAGATTGAATTCAGGAGGTAGATTTAGGGATGTAGTTTCTTTGCAACATAATAGATATTTTTCAAGAAGTGGAGAATATTGTGAGGACAGGAGTGAGCAAAACGGTCTTCATCAGAGGGATTTCAAAATCCATCAGATTATTACAGAAAGTGCTTTGTTAATAGGCGCAGGTTGCTATAGAAATATGCTAAAAGCTTGCAAGAGAGATATTGTGAGCAAGAAAATGCTTTGAATGTCAAAAATGGCATATTAGGTATGGTTATTGTATCATTTAGTGATAAATTTCAAGAAGACTAAAATCAGGATACTATAAGAGATGGGCCACCAAATAACATTGTGAGAGTAACTAGATTCTACATCTCTCGTGTTCTCTAACACGAGCAAGGATGTAGATCTTAAGCCAGAGGATACACATGATGCAGATAATTGTGATGATAAAAGGAACAAAAAAAGGCCTGAAATTGAGGATTACAATTTTTTCATAACATTAAAGTTGATCCCAGTAATAATGCACCAAGTTTTCTAAATTACCAATGTACCACTCACTTTGGACTGAAGCATTGTGAGGGCCTATCACTATCAGCAACCTACCAGAGTTATATTTTCAGCCATGTTCTAGTGATGGGACAATAATAGGAACCTGGCTTGGCTTTGGATTTCTTCAATTAGGTTAGGAGGAACACAAAATATAGAGCATGGTTTATAATAGCCAAGAGGGTATAGATAGAGACCTATAGGAGGTACAATGGCATTCAAAGAGATAAAAATAAAGTATAAACCCTATGAGCTTTGGATGATGATGTGACATTAATGAAATTTCATGTTTCTTGTAAAGCATAATATACTCATTTGATAGTAACTTCATGTGTTTAAATATAGTTTGATGGGAGGCCTGCTAGAGAGTATTCGAACAAAGAGACTAGTGTATAGTGCCAGACAACAAAACATAGAGGAAAAACCTGTTTTGGACAAGGTCACCACAAGCATAGCATAAACCTATGTCATTATATTACAAAACTATATAGATATGCCATTTTGTTACAAAACTATTTAGTAGTAGCAATAAGGGGGTTGTCAAGTTTTGAAAAGGAATGATGAATGCTATAAGGAATGATCAGTTATACCGAGTCGTAAGAATACTACTTTCAATCATATGAAAAGTCTTGTCACATCAATGGATACCTGGTTTCTAATAGCGAGTCTTCCATATAAGATATTTAGGTGGTTCCAAGTTAGAATCCACAAGGTTCGAGAAAAGCAATGACAACCTATAGTGATGATGATCAAAGATATTAACATATAGAGATCAAGCAATGATTGTGAAACACAAAGATATTGCTACAATTGTATATAGGAAACCATTGTGGCAAGAAACTTGAATACTTATGCTTGTTTAAACTTAGTTTTTTACCCTTCAAGTGGTGGGGTTGCCCAAGCATTCTTGGGGGTGCCTAAGCTACTATCAAGTCACCTTAGCATCTCAAGAGTTTCCCAAATGACATACATTGGAAGAAGGGGTAATCTTACTTGGTAAAATGGATAACCTTGACATTCTATATTAGTGTGTGAGAACTCTCAATTTTTGGCTATTTCTCCACTACTTAGGCCTCTAATTTCAAGTTTAGTTGAGTTCGAACTCCACATATCCCTATTAGATCTTGACTTCCCCAAAATAGTGATTTTGATTAAGATTTATTACCTATTTAAGCACCCCTATTTGGATTCCAAATGGTCTTTAGTTCTTCACTAAAATCATTCTATGATATATTTTAGAGTCTTTTCCCCCTCCTTCCACAATTATTTGAGTAGGCTAGTGAGTTGATACTAAGGAATCGAGCTGAATTCCCAAGTTTCTTTATAGAATTCACAATCCCTAGAAGACTAAAGTGTTTTTTCTTAGCTTGAAGCTTCATAGTTTCCATTGGTGCAACACAACATTCTACCACTTCCCTTTCTTAGCGTCTTTTATTCCTATCATTCTTCTATTAGTTAGAGAACTTGAGGCTAGATTAAAGATATGAGGAAATGTAGATTTTTCTCACAACTAAAGACTTACATACCAAATATTCACCAAGCATATTGGCTATTAATCTCCAAGCATGGGGTTCCAATTTACTAGTTTTTTTATTGGGTGATCCCACAATATTGGTTTACAATTTTTGGCCAAATTAGAAATTGAACTAATTTTTTTTAACTAATTCTTCACTATCAGGTACCTATAGTAGCTAAACCGTGAGGAATTTGAAGATGATGCAAACTAGTGATTTGTGAAATTTTGTCTATAGATTCTAAATATATTTTTTTGAAATTTTTTGGAATCACATTGCACTTCTTTTTCCATCTCCTTCGAAAAATGGTTTTTAACAATAAACACCATTTTTAAAGAGTGGCGTTACTGGCTAACACATAAATTTTTTTCTATGAAGGATAAAATTCTATTTTTTTTTTAATTTGGATTCGTAACTATGATATCTAGTGCATGGAATTGGTTTCATAGCATTTCATTAAATATATTTTTCTTAATTAAGTTTCAAAGTCAAACCAGTTACAATTTAGACATGATTTACTGGTTAAAGCATAACTTTTTTTTGTATGTATCGAAATTCAATTTTTTTTTTGGATCAGGAACATCAATATCTAGTGCACTAATATTTTCCATTTTTTTTATAATCTTCTATTTTTCCATATGTGCAGAATAGAGAGCTTGATTTTCGTTGAAAAACCTATGTTTAATTAAACTAAAAAAATACATAGTAAAACCAAAACATATTAAAATTATATTCGATGGATAGCTCATTCCGAGGACTACCATCATCCAATTGTGTCTGTGAATTCTCTTCCATTTTCATCCTCAACCCGAGCTTCAAAAGGAAAAAAATTGAAGAGATTTGGTAGAAGAGGAGGGGAAGGGCGAAAAAGGGAGGTTCGTATGGACCACCCCTTTGAGCAAACACGCCTTTTTTATTTTCCTTTGTGTTCATTTTAAAAAATATGCCAAAAAGTGGGTCCCATAATTTAAGAGGGTTTGCTTGAAGGGGGAGTCCATACAAACCCCTTTTTGGGTCCATACGAACACCTTAGTTTGTGTGAACCCTAAAATCCAAAAAAAAAAATGGTCCAGCATTTTTGCACTTTTCCTTCCTCAACAAAATTGTAAACCAGTATTGTGGGATCACCCTATTATTAGATTAATTATTTGAAAAAGGTTAAATTAGAAATGAAATGCATTAATTATCTCCAACGTGTTCCACCATTTAAGTATGTTGATAGTAATTCTAATAGTAAGAGTAAATTTAAGTATGAATTGTAAAGAGTGGGGAAAAGGTGCTATAGAATTCAAAATTCAAATATGGTTCATGTTGTCCCCTTTAACTAATTTCAAATTATATTCTAGGATGATGTATAAATGAAAAAAATCCTAGTTCACTTTAAAACATCTAAGATCTATTAAGTGCTTTTCAAAATGAATTAGTGTGATTTTATTGAATTGGTCAACTAATTCTACAATTTGATGTAATATAATAAAACAAATAAATTATATCTATTTACTTAGAAAATTTCCTTGGTCACCTCAATATTTAGTCTACCCAAACAACTATGGAATGAGGGGAAATAGAATTACAAATTGTATAGAAGGCTTTCAATGAATAACTATAGGCTAATTGGAATCCAAATGGAGGTGCTTAAATAGGTAATAAATCTCAATAAAACTCGTGATTAGGGGGAACTCATGATCTAATAGGGGTAGGTGGAGTTAAGAATCAACTAAAATTAAAATTAGATACCAAAATGATGGAGAAATAGAAAAAATTGATAGCTCTCACATGTTGATCTAGAATGTTGAGGATACTGTTGGAGAAGCAAATAATGATTGCAATATTCAAACTTCTACAAAACAAATCAAGAAAAATACATTTAAGCCAATAAAATATCATAGAATGTGTGCAAATATAATGATTAGTCCAAGTTGTTTATATAAGACAAGGATGAAGTAGGAAGGTGAAACATAAAGACTAACTAACCCTCCAAGAGATGTAACATGTGTAGAACACTTGGGGGAAGTGTGGAAGCATGTGTCATCATACACTCCTTCCTAATGAAGGGAGTGGTCAAATTGACACATCACCTACTCAACATGCAAGTATAATTAACACTTATGGACTTTCCTTCCTCATGAATAGGATAGTCCTTTGATAAACTCCCTTAATCCATTATATTTTGATACATAAGTAGGAGTGATTTGACCATATTCAAGTTACATGTGTGAAATGTGTTTATTTTCCAAGGTTCAACTCATTTGTTGTGGTGAGTAGATTCATGTCAACATAAGTACACTAATACCATGCATGGGTGAATCACATGCTAGACCCTTTTTTAGTATGTGCTCATCATTACATTATAATAATAAGATCATTGTAGAATGAATTTAAAATTGAACTAAGAATTTCTAATACCATGGGATAGGCAATGGTCAAATCAATGGATAGAAATTTTAAAAAATGGTAAACAAAACCATCATAGAGAAGATTCTCTCATCTTAAACATAAACTATCACAAATATATTGAGGACTAGTGTTCCATAAGATATACAAAGATAAAAATATTTCAAATTTAAAATTAATGAATGTAATTAAGCTATTAATAAACCCTAAAGTGTATCATAATGATAAGATAATTAGGGTGGAAGGCTAGGTTAAAAGATAAATCACTATCCATACCTAAATCCTAAGTAAAAGATGGGAGCATATAAAGATAAAACCCAATAAAAATCTTGAAATGGATTAAAATTAAAACTATATTATAGATGAAAGTATGAATAGTAAACTCTAAAGGAAAGGTAAGATTCTGTAGGACTAATAAGGTTCACAAAAATGTAAAGGAAATTAATTTCTTATTAATCTTAGTCTAGGCTAATCAAATAAAATGCACACATAAGGTGCAGCTGCAAGAAGTTGAGTCCACTTTTTGGTCAAAAAGTGGAAGTGTTTTCCTTGATTTTCAGCATTTGACACATTTGACCTTAAAATTTGAAGCACTTAGAGATGAAATCTTTAAAAAACTAACTAATCATAAAATGTAGTACTCGGAGTCTAGTTTCCAAATATGTAATTTATTTTAATACCCAGATTGTACAAATTGATTTTCAATAAGCATTTCTAAAAACCGTTGTTTAAAAGTCACTTTTTTATACCATACCATGCATGTTTACAACATCTGTAGCGCCCCTCCGAATTGTCTTTTTGGATTGTTGGCGTAAGTGTTATTTATGATTATGTTGATATTTATGCCTTGTTCAATTAGCTAGTTAAATTAAATAGTGGTGTCAAGAGGAATCCGACCATTCATTGAAGTTAGAGCACTCAGAATTATATGGGTTTGGTTACATAGAAATGGAGTTTATGTGCATGGGTTAAATAAAACCTAAACAAAGGATGTCGGAAATTCTCTAAGGATTTAATTAAAGTATTAAATTAAATTATTAAATTCGTTTGAAGGGGTAATGATTTAATAGAATATATTATTTCTTTATCTAAGACGAAATTGTAAACTACAATTATCAATAATGAGTATTTTAAATTTAAATATGGATTAATAAACCACTTATTATTGAAGCCTATTTATAAATTTACAATATTTCATGAATATGAAAATAAAAATATAGAATTGCATTATAAATAATAATATTCTCAAATTTGATAAAATGGATTACTCATCCATTTATGAATGCAGGTAATTATGAATTTCAAAATAATTGGTTAAAGAAGGGAAAAAAAGTAAAATAAAGAATAAATATATTTTGCCTTTTTATTAATAAACAAATAAATATTATACTATTTATAAATAATAGTCTTTTATAAGATACTGCAAATTATTTTACTTTATTCAAAGATCTTATATATTATTAGAAAATAAACAAATAAATAAATAAATATGTGAATAAAGTAATAAAGTTTCAAAAAGGAGGGTTTCAGGCTGAATAATAAATACATATATATATATATTTATACGAGGCTGAGGTATTAAAGAAAGAGAATAACGGAGTAAAGAAATTTTCTTTTTTATTTTTTACATCTATCAGTTTACATGTTGAACACATGTCTTCTAGCATGAAAATCTGCTTACACCCGTCAATTACATTTGCTTGAAGTTTCTGAGGCCTTTTTTTTTACTTTTTGGGGACATCTAGAAAAAGGAGGTCACGGGGGACTGAAAACTGAAACGTCTGAAAGGGGAGACTATCGGAAATGGCTACAGAAAGAGACCGCAATTATTTTCCATGCGCCCCTGTTTTTCCTGCTCGCATATTACCAGGGAGTTGCAACACAATGTTTGGAGATACCATACCCAGTAACAAAAGTGAAGGATTTGAGAGTGGATGTGTATGGAGTTCGAGTAGAATGAAGTCAAAGAGTGAAGCTTTAATCTGCAAAACAGATGGCAATCCGATTTGATCAAAGTGGCCAAGGCCTCTTTTTGAGTAACTCTTCAAACCCTTCTGACTTAGATCTCGAGGTAACATTCCCTAGACTTCGTTTAAACTGATATTTTAGTTGTACTTGTGTTCTCTGGAAAAGCTGGTTAATGTTAAGAAACGTAGCAGTAAGAGTGAAATCTCATTGTTTCCTTGTCTAGTTTGTGCATATGATTTAGTGATGTTGTAGGTGTGCTTGTGTGCTTGCAACTGAAAACTTTTGTATTTATACTATAGGCATTGGAGAGTGTATAAAATTTAAATAATGTCCCTAATACCATTTACAATCTGTCACGTTGCAGTACTTGAAAATAGAGTGTTGTAGGGGTTTAAATAATCGTTATGTTTCCATTGCCAACCTGTCTCAGCTGTGGCACAAGAACATTGTCCTTGTTTTAAACGATGGAAACTGATCACATCTCTGAGAACAACCTCTCTTGCAAAAATATTGGGGATGTGTTTAGATTTAGTGTGGCTATCGGACCTTTTTTGGATACTTTTCTTGGACTTTTTGAGCCTTTAGGTGATGCCTTAGCGCTTTCTCCCTCTCTTCCTTTCTCCCTCTCTTCCTTTAGTCATTTCCCCTACAGCCAACCTTCCTACCATCTGCTCATTTTCTTTTCCTTGCAAGTTCTTCTTGGTGTTGACGCCTCTGCTCCTCTTTTATTTGACCGTAGGGTGTTGTGATGCATAATTCTCCTCTTTCTACATCAACCTTGGGTCTCGATTCACTTCCTCGCCTTCATCAGTGTCGCTAAATGAGTATGCAACCTCAGTGTATTATTCAGAGCTAATCCCTGTTGCATCTGCTTGAGAGTTTCTGAAGCCTTTGAACAAATTCGTTTTTGTGCTTATCCTGCAATTTGTGTGTTCCATGAGAATCATTGTATGGCTTCGCTTCCTCCAATCTTCCTCGCTCGTAGTGACCTTTCCGCTTCTCCAATTTTGACGAACTTTAGTCTGAAAATAAGGTTTCCGATGGTTTAGGAATGTGTTTATTAAAATGAAAATTTTAGCCAAGATTTTATTAATGGGAAAATTTAGTTTTTAATATTACTGCATCCTTTACCTTTCGTAGTTAGTAAGTGTCAGGGCAGTTGCTTCTGACAAAATTCCCCTATCCTTCTTGCTTCAATAGATGCCTTTAACCGGCCCAAGCTCTAATTTTGGCACAGACAGACTGGTCGCTGGCAAGGGATATTAAATTTGTCTTACATTTGTAAATTGCATTTGCTTGAAAATTACTAAAGCCTTTCAACGGATCCATCTCTGTGCATAAACTCCAATTATTGCATTCCTTGAGATCATTTTTCTTGAAGAGAGTTCTGCCAAACAGATCACGCACCAAGTTTGCGTTTCCACTTCTTGCATACATTTTTACTAGGGTTGTAATTGCCTTAGCTTTTGGTAAGGATAATTTAGAGTATCGTAGACCTTTTTAATTGTTATTGCCGAATGCCATCAATGGAAATTGTACTCAATGTCTAAAATGCCTTATTACCTTAATGCTGGTGAGGTGGCATGAGGAATTAAGCCCCACCCCTGTTTAAAAAGGATGTCCCTAAAACAAATATAAAGTAAAAAGGGGAAAGCCTTGCCTTCCACGTAATTCCCTTAGTTCATTCTTCTCATTTAACTAAGGTATTTCCCCTCCTTTTTGCCTAAAGAAAAGAATAAAAGTAAGATTTAAAATTATTACCATAAAATCTTTGAAGTGCGCCCAACCCAATCTTTTAGTAAGTTATAAATAAGGAAGGTAGTAAAATCCTAATAAGCCAATATGTTAGAAAGAGGTTAACAATTATGAAGTTGATAAAATTAGTTAAATTAATAGTATGTTAGTAATTATTAATTTCTTAATTGTTTATTTATTTATTTAAGAATAATCTTTTTTTTATGATTATGTGTTTTTAGTTTGGATTGTTAATAATTTTATTTTATTTTTGGGAAAGTGATAATTATTTAATTAATATATATTCATTTATCCTAGTATGATAGTCCATGAGAACATAGTATAGTTGGTGGCATTGACGAGATTTGACCTTCTAACAAGATTAGGAGAATGCGAAGCATCTCAAGTTAGTGATTGAGAAGTTGATTAAAATGCAATTATGATGAAAGTATTAGGGCAATAAATAAACTACTTCTATAATTTATCAAATCATTTCTTAAATCTTATACAAGAGATAGTTATCTTTAGCAATTCGAATAGTAATGTTTAGCGGAAATCTAATAAAGAAAGAAAGGTTTGCAAAGTGTATAAAAGAGAATGATAGTGGTTATGTTTAAACATGGATGTTTATATTACATTTTCTTGGCACGAAAGATGGATTGGTTTTATATGCGTTATTTTGTAATGGTTGATATGTTAGTTAAGACAACCGTGATTTATGTAATTCTCTAAAAATGGTTCACTCTAATAGTTACAAGGATTTATATATATGTATATGTATATGTATATGTATAGGTATATTTAAATGTATATGTATATGTGTATATATATGTGTATAAATATACACGTGTATTGTGATTATAATTATAGTTTAAGTTGTGTATAAAGGTACATTGGGTTATCTATAAGAGTATGACATTAATAGGGAAATGTATATAAAACATGTTTATGTAATTACTTTAATTATTTAAATGATTTCTTAACGAGTGAAAAGATAAAGTATCATGATTATCATTTCGACTATGTTAGTTTAATGTTATTGTTGTGTTTGTGTTAGGAAAAGTGGATTGTTGTTAAGGTTTACCTTAGATATCGTCATTTGTGACATTTATAGCCTCAAAATTTGAGTAAAGAAATTGATAAGTTGTTTAACTTAAATAATTTTGATCTATTGATGGATGACTTAGTATTTGAAATGTGGAAGTGATGTCTTTATTTGATATTGTGAGAGTGAACTTTCATGGTTGTTGTGATTGATTTTCCATGATGGATTAATAGATATTATTGATGGTTCTATCTTGACGTGAATTCCTCTTGGTTTGGAGTTATTTTGAGAAGATTTGATATGTGAACTTGGTTATTATCCTTCATGATTATTATACATTGAATGATTTTGTACAGTTAAAGGTTGAATGATTATTAGTTGCTTGTTTTATTTTCCATCATGCCTCTCTTGGATGAACTGTCAATTGACTTAGCTATTGGGTATTGTGTTTGATCTTGTATGAAGATGGTAATCTTTGAAAGTGTTGGCTACTATTCTGTTATGATATTGCCTTCCTTACTTTTCTCTTGTCATTTTGTGATTATGGAAGTTATTTGGTCATTTTGTGGATTCATGATGTGAGTCTTCCCTTTTGTGTTAATTCTGATTGAGGAGACTTTTTGTAATAACCTTCCTATAGTCTCTTTTGAGATGGTTGAGAACCCAAGAGTTTGAATTACCCCTTTTTGGGAGTTTGTGGATTTTTGATATTTTAGGCTTCCAGAGGCAATGGAGAAAACTTAAATTATATTGATTTTTCATGGTTGGACCTTTGTGATTCATTGATCTTATTTCTAATTTTGAGCTTTGTGGGTGGTACCTCCTTTGTTCTTGTTTCAGTGATATGGAATGGGTTTGCAAGATGGTTCTTGCCTTGCATGTTGTGAGTTATGCACACTTTGATTTTTATGTGAGCTAAGGTACACCCCTTGCTTGTATTTAGTTTTGGTGTCGTAGGGAGAGTGGCTCTTCATGGGGGCCGGTGCATAAAGGGGCTATTTGGGTAACCCATGGAAGAGTTTCTTAAGCAAGTGATAATGTAATTAATTAACTAGTAGGTTGGGTAGATAAACACTAAACAAGATTAATTATGAGCCTCACCCATACTCTTAGTGCTTTCACAGGCTAAGGATGGGGTGAAAAGACCTGGTTGGTAAGATCACTACCTTGTCCTCACGAAAGGTAAGTGGTTCCGCATGAGTCACCCTATGGAGCGGTGCCTTGAGATAGGCTACCTGGATAACCATAGATGGAGGCGGGTACCTTGTGATAGGTTGCCTAGATAATCCATGTAAGGCCATGCGATGACACTCTCCTACAGTACCCATTTATGTTCCCTTGTTTGGTTGCCTCTGGGAGTGTTGATTGAATTGTTGATGTTGTTGAGGCAATTGATTCTTGGTGATTGTTGTTGAAGCCTCCAAGTTCTATCTTTAATGTTGCACACATGCCTCATGGAAATTTAATTGATGTTAATGAAAGGTGCCCTTGTTATTTATTGTTGGTTGATATTGTGATTTCATTTGAAGGCTTTGGATCCTATTGTTGTTGGCACCTCCTACGGTTATTTAGTGTTGAACTATAATCTTAACATTTGGTTATGTTGAACTTTTCATTATCTTGTTTTGGCTAAGTGATGGCAATGTTTAGGTTTGTTATCATATGTTGATGATATCCTTGTTATGGATTCTAGTTTTCTATTGGTTGGTTTGATTGTTTTGGATTGTGGTATGGGGATCTTTCTTGTCAACTCCTAGCACAGGGGGTGGACTTTCGGGTCCACGTGGTCGGGTGGAATGTGCTATGCACCCCATTGGGTTCCCAGGTTGTGTTCATGTTGCGGAAGCGGATATAGAGTTTTCAGAGCTTCCCTTGGTTGAAGACTACTTTTCACTTTGTACCCTTTTCTTCTTTGATGTATCATCTTTGTAATTGGTGTATCTTTTCCTCTACATGACATGATGTGTATGTACTCCTGAAGTGATGTAATGTACTCCTAAAACAATTGTAATGTATTATTATGTCCATGATGTGTTGTATTTATGGAAATATGCTCCACCATTGTAATGTTGAACTATGAATTGGAATGTAATAGAATGATGTATGTATATTTTATATTTCCTTTGAACATGGATGGTTATATTTTATCTTTATGTAATCTTGATTCATTTGTCAATGTTATGGTTTTAGTTTTAGGTTTTCATGACGCCATCTTGTGTACCCTAGAGGACGTAATGGTCATTGTAATTGTATAATTGCTTGTATGTAATATATGTTCATGTTCATCTTATGTTATGTTTCACTTTCAAAAAAAAAATTATTGTGCTTTTATTGCAAAAAAAAAATTGTTGTCCTTTGGGGTTCACGTGGCGGGGCGTTACAACATCCATATTTTGACCTAAATTATCGTATTTTTCTAAATCCTTTTGGGAAAATATTTGTGACTCACTAAAGCTTTTCCTCAATATTTTTTTGTAATTTTTTATTGAATATTTATTTTTGTTAATTTTTTAGTAGGCATATTTGTCATTTTGAAAAATCATCGTGTACGACATGAATAAGATGACCTTAGCTTATCATTTTTTTATTTTTTTTAAATTAAAAAGAATTCTCTAAATTTTGTTCTTGTGCAATCCGTTTGTCAAAATTTTATGTTGATCAGAAGTTATTAAAATATTAAAAAACCTTGAGATTTAAAGTTTATGGACCTATTTCATCAAAATTTAATTGAAAAATAGAAAAAATAATCCAATTGTAAAAAAAATTACATATTTGGAATCTGCATTGTCTTATCTAAAATGGGTTTTAATTTCGTCAAAAAATTATGCAAAAAAAAGTCGTCAGCCATATGTCCAAACTCGGTATTTTTCTCCAACATTGTTAGGACCTTCAGCTTGCAAGTCAAACTAGGTTGAAGGCCTAGGTTTGGATTCCCAATGCTTTTCCCAAGCCAAAATACAAAGCAAAAACCCGACCACAAAGCAAATTCAAATTCATTTTTTTGGAAATAGGATCCCATTTCCCAATATTAAATAGTGTGACCGTTGACAGGGAAATGGGATCTTGTCTTATAAACAAGATCTTGTTCCTTTGTCAGTGGTCCCCACATTAAATATTAGGAACGAGATCCCAATTATAAAACAATATCCCATTTATTTTTTAACTGTTTTATTTAAATTTACTTTCAAAAATTACTGTGACGTCTACAACTTCACATGTACGACTGAGAGCAGTAAAATTGGGCTATTTTTCATCAACTATTGTTTTTATTGGTGGTGAATTTGAATTTTTAATTAATTTTTTCAAAGGAGGCATCATGTAAACCATTTTTGAAATGGAATTTTTTTAGTTTTGTACTTGTTTTGAGGAACAAAAGGTCTTCAACTTACAATATGGATTATTTTTTCAAAGGAGGCATGAAGAAAATAGTTTTTAAAGTGGAATTGTGCTAGTTTTCTACTTGTTTTGAGGAACACAAGAGGAATAATTTTGTCCTTATAGGTCTTCAACTTCCAATTTGGATTGAATTTTTTGAATAATTTCACTATTGGCATTCATTTGTGCTTGAAAATTTTATAATCATGGGAGATAAAGCTCATAATAAGAGGAGGAAGACATTGACTCCTCAAGAAATTGAAGCAAAAAAAGAGGAGAGACAAAGACAAAGACAAAGAAGAATGAGAATTAAAACAATGAATGATGGGGGAGCATCCAATTCCACAACTAATGAAGATGAAAACATTGAGGAGACCATGGTTGTAGATGAAGCTAATTTGCAAGAAGTCAATTTGGAGAAGAATATCATTATACAAGCAAGTCCTACTGTGTCTTCAAATCCCTCTTTCAATGCTATGGAGAATGTTTCAAAATGCACAAATCCAGGTACGTCTTCAAATCCACATGTTAGTGAAATGCCAAATTTGTATGTAGAAGTTTTACAAGATGTTGGACTTAACAATGTTGACATTGATAATATTCAGAGAGATGAAACTTTTATAGAATTTGCTGAAAATGAAAATGAGAATGATCCTTTTGTTGAAAATGAAAACAAAAAGCGTTTTGCTGATGTAAATGAAAATGAAAGCCGTTCTGTTGATGAAAATGAAGATGAAAATGTAAAACATTTTGAAGTTGAAAATGAAAATGATAATGAAGATGAAGATGAAAATATAGAATGTGATGTTGAATTTAATGAAAATACTTTTTTTAAAATTGAAAGTTGTGTTTTCGATAATCTTCTTGGTAAAATTTCTTGAAGGAAAATAAGAACACATGCAAATAAAATATACAACAAATTCTTTTATCGTGAAAAATTTGCAATTCAATGTCAACTAATGATGCAATTGATGAGAATGCAAAAAATGAGGAAAATAATGAAAAGGTTATGATTTTTTGTTAAACCAAAAAGAAAAGATCAATCATTAAAACATGTTATGTCTACTATTGCTAGTGTCATTCAATCTATTGGGAAAAATAGTCGATCTAAAGATGAAAATGCAACAAGAAGAGTTATAACAATTGTTATCGTTAATAAAGCAACTTTGAATAAAAGAATGGTAAGCAATATTAGTGAAGTTTTAAAAATACATCCTAAAACATTGCTAAGAGTGGAAAAAAGAAGAGAAAGTATAGAAAATGATCCTATCAACCAATGTTGGAGTTTTAGTGGTCGACTCTCGAGGTCTGATATGAAATTAAATGTTGAAATTACATCTTTGATAAAAAAAAATTGGCATGATAATACTAGGGTTTCATCTAATACTAGAGATGTTTTAAAATTAAGGGTGGGGTCCAAAGTTTTTGATCCTCACCCAAAACACCTATTAGATACAGCAAAAACTAAATTTTATAGAAATTTTTGTGGTGATTTAGTGTTACCTGGTAATATTAAAATAAGTCAAAGGTATTTTGAAAACTGTAAACCGTGGTATGTAAAAATTAATAAGCAACGAATATCTTGTTGTAAAATGCATGTTCAATTTCGTTATTTTTATGATTTTTTTCAATATATACATTTTACTTTGCATACTAACATGATTATACAGGAATGTGGTATTAATATGGCACCTGAAGTAATAAAGGATTTTATTTCAGGTTTGTTTTGTGAAAGATCTAATGGTAAATTATTTTATTTAAGTTCTTCTATTTCTAGAGAATGCATTGACTATGGAAATATTTCATTCTTAAGAATTTGTATGCATGAAAGTGTTGATAACGATTTTGGACAACAATTAGTAGATGTTAAAAGATTTGTATTCATTAAAAGATGGAAAAATAGGAAAGTTTTGTGATTTAGTTACAGAAAAAGTTAGTGTAAATGCATTCATAAGTGAATTTAAGAATAAGATTGTACCAAAAATATGTCATGCACTCTCAACATGCTCGATGGCTTGATGGCCAATTTTGCGCATGTAGAAACACATTTCTAATTGGTACTATACTTTCAGTGGTTGATTTTAAAGAAAATTATACTCTAGCTCCATAAGAAGAAGCTCAATCACAGTATTATAATTTAGTGCAAGTAGCTATGTTTGTCCATATTGTTTATAGACATGCAGATGATAGCACTGAGGATGATAGAAATTTTTTGAGGGAGTATCATTTTTATTTGAGTGACAATTGATTACACTCGTCAGAGTTTGTTCAATATTGTTTTAGTATATTTTATAGAAATTTAAGAGAAAGGGAATCCAAATGAAAGAGCACCTCATAGGGTCAAATAATTGTACGGGGTAGTTCAAGAATGCTCAAATGTTCTGTTGGTTAAGTAGGGTTCACAAGGAACTTAATGTCCAGCATATATGGAATTTTTTTGAAGCTAGGCATGGTATGGTGATCCCCTTAAGACATCCCCTTAAGCAAGTTTTGATAACAAGTTTTTGATTCCCTTAAGAAATTTTTGAGAACACTTCTTTGATCCCCTTAAGAAAATTTTGAGAACTTATTTGATGATGGGTTTCATGCTTTCCAATAGGATCAGTGGTCATTGTTGGCACTTGACTACGAAAATACCTAGCAAGGAAGAATGGTCTACCTACATTTGAAGATTATGAAACGCATAAAAATATTATACATTATTCATATTTGGTGGTGCCAACAAATATAAAACTAGATTGGTATCGTGGAAGACCTGCAAATAAAGTGTTATGGACAATTTCTATGGAAGAGCATGAGATAATCATAAATGCATTGCAAAAAAGAGAGGATGCAGATGGTACAATGGAATAAGTAAATACAGGTAAATATAGTTTTACTTTTATCTTGTCATTTTAAATTGATTAAATACATGTTTCGATATTGGTCAAGTGTGTTATTAGTTGAAATTAATTTAAATTGTCCTTTTATAGATCCTTAAGCCATAATTAGAAAAAAGATCTTATAACACCCCTCCATTTTGGCTCTTTTGATCAGACAATGTTCTTCTTTGTTATGTTTGTTTTTGTTATACTTTGACTATGGTACTTGGTTACTATTTGATCAAAAACTGTTAAGTGATGCGAATGCTATATTTTGATGTGATGGAATTTTACTCTGATGTTATCATTATGGCATGTTTTGAATTAGCTTAGAAGATATTTAATTAATGATGCTTTATGCTTTTGATTATATTATTGATGTTAGACTCGTCAGTTAGAAAGTTTGTATTGGTGAAAGGGACGAGATTGTATCACTCACTTGCGAGCGCCCTATGATTCTGAGATTTCCTCTTCACGGTGTGTTTTATTATATCATATATATGCATGTTTGATATACTCTTTGTTCACAGGTTGACAGGTACAGGACATCGACTCCACCTGATTTCCTAGGTTTGAGCATGTCCATTGGCCAACGGTATTTGATTGGGAGATAGTAGCTAGGTTTTCTATGCCAAGTCATCACCCTAGTCATAGTGTGTCATCGGGTTTTAGTCGAGTTAAGTTGCTTATTTGTTGTTTATCTCTCCATTTATTTAATTTCAAGTTGAAAAAAGGTAAATAAATGACTTTTGTATTTAGTTTATTTATTAAATAAATCTAGTTGTAGTGTTAGAAATGTTACGTAATTTATTAATTAATTTAATTTAATTAATAAAATAATCTAATTAGGAGTTAGATTTATTTTATGAATTATTTAAATTAATTGTGTGGAATTAAATCAAGTTGTTCATTTTGGAAATTATAATTGTTAAATTTTTTTTGGAAATGAAAATGTTTAAAAGCATTTAAATTCATTTGAAATAGAATTTTTTAAAAAAAGAAGAAATAAAGTCATGTTGAAAAGAAATTTGTTTTTAGTTTTAAATTTCAAAAAAAATAAAAAAATCTCCAAATTGGATAGAGGAGCAATAACTATGGTGGATGGGATATTTTGGGGAAGTTGACCAAATTTGGGAAAGATATTTCATTTTAAAAATATATATATTGTTATTAAAAGGAAATAGAGTTCTTCATATTTTGTTTATGCATTTTGGATTTTGGGAGAGGATTTTGGAAAAACTTTGGAAAATCTTCTTGCAGGGAATCTCAACTTTCTTCTTCAAACTCTCCTTCAAGCTTCAGATCACAAGTTCTCCTTGTTTATTATTTTAGAAATTTGCATTTTCAATTTGAAAACTTGCTTGGAAATCTTTTTTTGAAAACCTTGTTTAAATCTTAAAGAAATTCAGATTGTTTGTTGAAAATCAAAACTTGCAACTGAAATCTTCAATTTCAACAATAGAAAAATGGAAAGAAAGCAAAATGAAATTAGAAAATATCTATTTGGAGTTGAAATGGTTCATTTCAAATTTAAAATTTAAACCAAGAAATTGTGCTTGAGAAATTAGTTTTATTGTAAAAAAAATTGTAGAAAAGTTTGCTTAATTTGGTTGTAAATGGGAATTTAGGTATATATTTATCCATATGTTTGTATATATATATATATATATACAAACATATATTATAAATATATTATGAACATTCTGGAAATTTTTTATTTTGAAAATTTTTACATAGGAATTTTTGTTTGTGCAACACAGGGGAGGGGGTTTTTATTTATTTTTTATTGTAAAAAAATATAAGCAAAAAAAATTATGTTGGGTATGTGTGTGGGGGTGCAGCCCATGGCTACACACAGCCACACCCCATTAGAGGGGCGCTGCCACAGGCTGGCCTCCATAGGGAAGGCTGGGTGCAACCTATGGTGTGTCCCCTCTCCCTTTGGGGGCCCGTGGGGCCAGGGAAATTAAGTCACTTTTTTTAAATTATTTTTAATTTCATTTTTAATTTATTTATTAATATTATTTTATATTATATAATATATAATATATATTATAATATTCATATATTATATATATAATACGTATATATTATATATATATATTATATTATAATTTAAATAAATATTTTATTATTATTTAAATATATATATTATATATATATAATATATATATTATATATAAAAAATATATATACTATATATATTTTAAATAATAGGGAATTATTTTTAATTAGTTGGAATATAAAAATGATATATTTTTTTAGAGGCCTATATTTAAATGGTATTTAATTATTTAAAATATGAATTTTAAAATGATTATTCTATTATCATAGATTGAGATAAAATGGACTTTATAATAAATGATCTTTTTTGAAAAGTTGATTTTATTATTAGGTGTAATTGGAGAAACAAGGAGTTAAATTATTAGTGTTAAATTCCTCAATATTGCAATTGTAATTTTAATTACTTTTGAGTAGTTGCAAATAATGTGTAATTATTCTTATTTGATTACATGCAATATGTTATCGCCTTGTTTGGATTTAAGAAATCCTAAAGTAGGATAGTAATTTGCTTAATTTGTCTTTTGTTATGAAATCTCCCTTTTTTGTGATGTTGGGCAAATAAAGTTATTTGTTATGTAAGTCTTCCAGATGGGGTTTTCATGTGATTGTGTGGGTTGTCATAATTTGTTAGTCAACCTGTGAATTGTCTTGGGTAGTGCATCTTATTGGATCCAGTTAGATACCCGATTATCATGAATGGGATGTGTGGACTTTATGTCATGCATAGGGAGTTATTCTCCTTAGGCCGCACTTGTGTACCCTTGGGTGTGGAGCTATTCCACTTGTTGTCTTAGAGAAGTGGCTTGCAATGAGGGCCGACACACAAAGTGGTGTTAGGGTAACTCTTTGTAAGTTAGTTAATTAAGTGATAACATAAATAAACTTATTAGAGGTTTAGGTTGTTTCAAACACTTAACAAGATTAATTTTTCCTCACTCATGGACACAAGGGCTTATATAGACTTGGGATGAGATGAGAAGGCCTAGAATGGCAAGATCGTTATCTCATCTTTATAAGATATAATTGATTCTGCATTGATTTACATGAGGGGCCGAGAGTCGTTAGAGGTTTCCAGGATATCCTGAGATGGGGATCGGGACCTAAGAAGACTTACCAGGATATCCCATGTGACATTGTGATGACACTTCTCTTAAGTCAATAGTATGTTTGTAACAGTGATGCAATTGATTATTTAACTCTGGAAGCATTGTAACCATTGTGTTATGTGATGTTGTACTTGTATTTAATTCAATTCAGTTTTGAGTAGCCTATGTCTAGAGGTAGATGGTCTTTTTTAGGAATCCTTATTACTATCTCCTAGCATGGGGGGTGAGCCTTCAGGTATCACATGGTTGGGTGGAACGTGCACCTTAATCCGTTGGGTCATCTTCTTGTTCGTGTGGACAAGATTTATAGTTGGAGAGCTCGTGGGATCTAGATCCTTTTCTTACTTTATTCATTTTAGTTCTTATTGTAATTTTATTACCCCTCATTTGTATCGAGGTGGAATTGTGTAATATGCAATCATGCTTATTGGATTTACCTCATTCAGGGAATGAGAGTTGTAATCGTATTGTAAATTATTGTTATTGGAAACATGTGGTATCTCTTATGCCTTTGAAGTAATTTTATCATGTATGGAATGTATGTGTATTTAATTTATTAAATAATTAAATGTTATGTATTCTATTCATGTTTCTTGTTTGGGTTTAAGTAAAATCAGTCTCGTAATCTTAGGGGTTGTTGGCAATGGGTAGTGAACTTGCATGTTAATTGTACTTGAATAAAAAAAAAAATAGTATGTTTGAGTAGTTAATTGCAACTTCCCTAGGGTTGCATAGCGGGGCATTACAGATCTTGTCCATGTTGATTCAACCTAGACAACATGGAATACTTGGTAAAAATAGGTAATTATTAGTTAAATTATATTTAAATACATGTTTCGATTACATATTGATATTGCTTGTACATTAATAGTTAAAATTGATTTATTATCCTTTTTTGTATCCTTAAGCCATCATTGCATTGATCTCATACTTTGAAACAATAAGGAGAGGATGCTTGGATTCAACCTACACACATGTGTGGAATACTTTTAAATGCAGGTACTTGAGTTGTGTACATATATATCATTTTATATAAATTAAAATATGTATGTTTTGATGATTTCATTGATATTCCTTGTACCTTTTTGATATCAGGTGGTGTGAAGACCTACTACATTCTTGGCACAAGTTTCAGATGTTCTTGAGATGGCATATCCAAATTTTGTAAACATTGCTTTGAGATGACATATATGTACATACATACTTACAAAATTAAACATTTTGTAAAAATTACAAATACATGTACATACACAATTATGTACTCTATGTACTTCTATGTATCAAAATCGATATTCTAGGTATTTTGTTTGTTAAATGTGCACGTTTTCCTACTTTGAAACTTTATATTTGATTGTATAATCACTAAATATCATGCATACATTATTGTTAAATCAATTATATGCTTAAGACGTTGTATTATGACCCCTTAAGACATCCCCTAAACCCTAAACCCCTTAAGACATCCCCTTAAGACATTGTATTAGGACCCCTTAAGACATCCCCTTAAGACGTTGTATTAGGACCCCTTAAGACATCCCCTTAAGATGCTATATTAGGACCCCTTAAGACATCCCCTTAAGACGTTGTATTAGGACCCATTAAGACATCCCCTTAAGATAGTTTATTAGGACCCCTTAAGACATCCCTTTAAGATGTCGTATTAGGACCCCTTAAGACATCCCCTTAAGACAACCTATAATTAGTGTTGGATGCTATTATTTGTTTTGATAGCTTATAAATTAGTATTGGATGCCATTATTTGTTTTGACAGCTTAGAAATACTGTTGGATGCCATTATTTATTTTGACAGCTTATAAATTAGTATTGGATGCCATTATTTGTTTTGACAACTTATAAATACTGTTGGATGTCATTATTTGTTTTGACAACTTATAAATACTGTTGGATGGCATTATTTGTTTCGACCACTTATAAATTAGTATTGGATGCCATTATTTGTTTTGATAGCTTATAAATACTGTTGGATGCCATTATTTGTTTTGACAACTTATAAATTAGTATTGGATGCCATTATTTGTTTTGACAACTTATAAATACAATTGGATGCCATTATTTGTTTTGAAAGCTTATAAATGTTAGAAATATATGCCTAAATCATCACAGGCTGTAACCTCTATTGGAGCCAAGTCGATGTGATATTTTTAATGTCTGGCCGACTAGCAGCTTGAATCTTGCTGAATATTTTAGGTCGCTGTGACTTTGCAGGAGTCTCACTGAACGCTTATACATTGGAGTCATCGGGATAACCTATGGTGGCTCGGTGAGAAGTCTTACTGATACGAATGTCTCGCCGATAGCATTTGCTTGGTGTCTTCAGGGTAACATGGAGGTTTCGCTATGATCTCCTAGTGACAGTTGGTGTGTCTCACCGACAATATTCACTCGGGGTAACTAAAGGGGTCTCGGTGTGAAGTCTCAGTGACTAATGTTGGTCTCGTCGATGGGATACACTTGGAGTCTTCACAATGACAACAAATACTTCAGTATGAAGTCTTAGCGACGAATGTTAGTCTTGCCGACTGTTGCTTGGAGCTCGGTATGAATTGTGAGCATTTAGAGTAACATCTCAGTGATAGTGGTTTGTCTTGCCGACTACTAATCACTTCGGAGAAAGACTTTGAACCTCAGTATGATCTCCTAGCAAAAGCGGTATGTCTTGCCGAATATTGAACGGTTTGGTATAACCCTTAATGACTCGGTATGATCTCTCAACGAAAGATGATTGTCTCACCGAATGGGAAACTCACGTCTGTGTGACTTTGAAGTTTCGGTATGATATTTCATCAATAGCGATAAGTCTTGGTAATAGCGATACCTATGATGATCGTCAATATGAGGTCTTGGCAACATGGCGATGTCTAAGCGATAGCTCTCTGGACTCAATGTAACATCTTGGCGATAAGGATGACTCTTGGCGACATCGATGGTGAAGCCTTTGGGCATTGGGGAGACACTTCTTGTGTCTCACCGGCATGCCAACATAGGTTGATCACTTTGACCAAGAGAAGACCATCCTACGTGGTGAGTCATTGGCCAATCAGAGAATCTAAATGGGAACCGTTGGAAGATAGTTCATTGTGGAAGTTTTGAGAGGAAGCTCGATAGATAGCGGTGACATGGATTTACTATGTAGTTGCAGATTGTAATTGGTTGGATGGATCAACAGATTGTTGTGTGATTGTTTGATCAGTGGATGAATTCTATTATGTGAAGACTGTAACTTGAAGGTTCCTATACAAGATTGATCATTGTGAAAGTTGTTGTAATCTGGCATCAGAAAGATAAGTCAAAACTTTGTATGTAATTATTTGTTATTGTAATACAAAGTGACTTCTCTTGGTGTGGTGGGTTTTTCTCCCGTAAGGGTTTTCCCATGTATATCTGGTGTTCATATGTGTTTGTCTATTTCTCTGTTTCAATAATCTCTTTTATGTGCACCTTAATTGGACTGTAATTGAAAAATTAAAAGTATATCTGCATTCTTTCCTAAGGATTTTGATGTTAAGAGAGTTGCTTCCGCATCTAACTTTCCTTACAAGTGGTTCAGAGCCTGGCCAGTTGTGTTATCCTTGTGGGTACGTTGGGTTTTTTATGTCAATTTCTATTCAGTGGGAGTCTTGTAGAAGTTTTTCAATTTCTAATTATAGATTGAGATGGCAAGCACATCAGGAAAGATTGAAATAGAGAAGTTCAATGGTAGCAATTTTGAGTTGTGGAAACTTAAGATGGAAGATCTATTGGTTGATCGTGATCTTTGGATTGTTGTGTTTGGAGTGAAACCTATAGGCATGAAGCAAGAAGATTGGGACCTTGTAGATAGAAATTCTAAGGGGCTGATAAGGCTCTGTTTGGCAAACTCTGTTCTTCTGAATGTGCATGAGGAGAAGACTACATCTTCCTTGTGGAAGAGACTGGCATCTATTTATCAGGGGAAGTCCTTGGTGAATAAATTGTTCATGAGGAAGAAGTTGTATAGTTTGAGAATGCAGGAAGGAAGGTCTGTAGTTGATCATTTGAACACATTCAACATGTTGATTGCACAGTTAACATTTGTTGGTGTGAAGACTGAAGAAGAGGATCACTGTATGCTTCTATTGTGTTCTTTGCTAGACTCTTGGGATCATCTGGTGATGGCTATTGGGAGTACAATGTCCAGTTTCAAGATGGAAGATGTTGTTGCTTCTTTGTTATCAGAAGAAAAGAGATGGAAATCTTCTAAGATGGCAAAGAAGGCCCTTTTTGTTAGAGGAAGGTCGAAAGAGAAAGGCAAGAAGAAGGACAAGAAATCTAAATTGAAATCATAAGGGAGATCAAAGTATCTTGGAAATAAGTCCAAGGTGAAGTGCTGGAATTGTGGGCAACCTGGTTAGTTCCGAAAGGATTGTAAAGAGGAGAAGAAGAAGAAGAAGTATTCTTTTGATAATTATTCTTCTCATAGTGATGGAGACGCCTTCATTGCAGCCTTGGCTACACATGCATCAGATGATGTCTAGCTAATTGATTTTGGATCATCTTTCCACATGACATCTCATATAGACTAGTTTACGAAGTATGAAGAATACGATGGTGGAAAGGTGTACTTGGCAAGTGATTCAACTTTGGAAATTGTTGGTCGTGGAAGAGTCAAAATCCAATTTCCTGATCGCAGAGTAAAGGGAATCAAGGATGTGATGCATATACCAGGTTTGGCTCAAAATTTTCTTTTTGTCAGTAAGCTGAATGATATTAGAGTGCAAGTCACGTTCTCTAGAAATGGCTACAAAATGACTAGAGGCTCTATGGTGCTGACAAGAGGTGCTTGAATTGGTACCCTGTACAAGCTGGATGCATAGGTTGTTCAATGTAACAGTGTCTCTGTAAAGTCACAGAAAGCTACTCATGGAGGTAAAGAGGGAAATATCCCTAATTATGTAAACTCTATGGAAGTAAAACTTCCATTAGAGAAGACTATGCTCTAGGATCATAGGCTAGGCCACATAGGAGAAAAAGGTTTAAAAACCTTGAAGAATAAAAACTTGGTTGAGGGGCTTGATGATTGTAATCTTGAATTTGAATTCTATGAGCATTGTATATATGGAAAACAACATCGTGTTTCTTTTTATTCCAGTCCTCACAAATCTTCTAGTTTGCTAGATTATATTCATTCAGATGTGTTTGGTCCAATGAATGTTCCTTCTTTGTCTAAATCAAGATACTATGTGTCATTTATTGATGATTATTCAAGAACATTTGTATATTTTCTGAAAAGTAAATCAGAAGTGTTTAGTTGGTTTAAGGAATTTAAAAACCTTGTAGAAAATCAGACTAGAAGAAAAATAAAATGCTTAAGGACTGATAATGGTGGTGAATTTTGTTCTGATGAATTTGAGAGGTATTGCAAAGACCATGGAATTAAAAGACATAAGACTACACCTTATACTCCACAACAGAATGGAGTTGCAGAAAGGTTCAATAGGACAGTGATGGAGAGAGCACAAAGTATGCTCAGTAGTGCTGGCTTGGAGGAGAAGTTATAGGCTAAGGCTGTATCTATTGCATTTTACCTAATTAATCGTTCTCCAAATTCTACTCTTGTTGAGAAAACACCTTTGGAAGCATGGTATGGTAAGAAGCTCTCTCTAAGACATATTCATGTTTTTGGTTGTGAGGCATATGCTCATGTGTCGTATGAGAAGATCTAAGTTGGAGAACAAGGCTACCAAATGTATTTTTATTGGCTATAGCGCTGGCATAAAAGGATACAAGCTTTGCAATCTTGATACGGAAAAGGTTGTATACAGTAGAAGTGTAATCTTTTGTGAGTTGAAGCCTTCTACCTTGGATCTGCAGTTAAAGACAAAGTCAAAAAATAATAAGGATGTAGTTGGAATTCCTCCTACACCAGAGAAAGAGGAATTGAAAATTCAAAATGTACTTGAAATTGAGGAGAGCTCAAGTAGCTCTAAAAGTTATGAAGAAGAAGAAGAACCTCAGCCTCAACAAGTGAGGAGGTCAACCCGTGAAAGAAAACAACCTGATAGGTATGGGTTCTCTTTGATAGATTCTATTTGTGCCTATGCTTTAATTTCTAGCACTGATGAGCCTAGGACTATAAAGGAGGCATTTAAAATGTTTGATTCAGACTCTTGGTTGGAAGCCATGAACTAAGAAATGGCATAATTAGAAAAGAATGACACTTGGAGTTTGGTGCCCTTGCCTAAAGGCAGAAAAGCTGTTGGCTGCAAATGGGTATTTAAAAAGAAGATTGGTCTGGATGGCAGTGTGGAAAAGTACAAGGCAAGATTGGTTGTGAAGGGTGATTCCCAATTAGAGGGAGTTGATTATGGGAAAAAAATTTCTCCTGTAGCTAAGCTGACATCTATCATATTTCTTTTGTCACTTGCAGCAACGTATGACTTAGAGGTCAAACAGATGGATGTGAAGACAACATTTCTTCATGGTGATCTTGAAGAAGAAATCTATATGTACCAGCCTGAGCACTTTGTGGAGAAAGGTAAAGAAAAATTGGTTTGCAAGTTAAAGAAGTCTTTGTATGGGTTAAAGTAGTCACCTAGAATGTGGTACCAAAAATTTGATACTTTTGTATTTTCTTTGGGATTTGTGAGATCAAAATCTGATCATTGTGTCTATTATAAAGCTGAAAGTGATCAAGTTCTTATTGTTGCTTTCTATGTTGATGATATGTTGGTCATAGGCAATAGTAAGCTAATGATTTCTGATCTTAAGTCTTAGTTGTCTGCTAAGTTCAAAATGAAAGATGTTGGTGCAACAAGATATATTCTGGGGATGGAGATACCAAGGACAGGAATAGTAGAAAACTTTGGCTCAGCCAAAGTAAGTATATCAAGACTATTCTAGAGAGATTTTGCATGAATGATTGCAAGCAGCTAGTTGTTCCAGTCTTTCAGGGAATGAAACTATCTGTTGAAGATTTTCCAAAATCTCCTACTAAGATGGAGGACATGACGAGTGTACCATATGCTAGTGCGGTTGGTAGTCTTATGTATGCAATGGTCTATACAAGGCCAGACATTTCCCAAGTAGTGGGAGTTCTTAGTCAATTTATGGAAAATCCTGGAAGAATACATTGGCATGCTATGAAGAGAGTATTCAGATACTTGAAGGGCACTTCAGAATATGCTCTGTGTTACCATGGGAACTTGGTTGAATCATAGAAGACTCTCAGCATTCGTGGTTATGTAGATTCTGATTGGGCAGGGGACATTGACAGCAGGAGGTCCACCAGTGGATACATTTTCATGATGAATGGTGGTGCAGTGAGTTGGATGAGTAAGCGGTAGGCTATAGTCACTTTGTCCACTACGGAGGATGAATATATGGCAGCTACACATGCTTGTAAAGAAGCAGTTTGGTTGAAATTTTTGTGTTCTAACATTGGTTTTGATGTAGGGCAAATAACTATTTTTTGTGATAGTCAAAGTAAAATTTGTCTGGCAAAGAATCCTACTTTCCATGCTAGGATTAAACATATAGATGTATAGTTCACTTTGTATGAGATATGGTGGAGGATGGAAAGGTCAGTTTGGAAAAAGTTGATACTCTGGAGAATGTTGCAGATGCATTGACAAAACCAATGAGCACAAACAAGTTCAGGTGGTGTTGCAGTTCGATGGGCCTTAGTGCCCATGATTTTCAGTAGGTTTGTTGAGCTCTGGAGGTGCCTGTGTGATCTTCGTCAAGTGGGAGATTGTTAGAAACATATGCCTAAATCATCACAGGTTGTAACCTCTATTGGAGCCAAGTTGGTGTGATATTTTTAATGTCTGGCCGACTAGCAGCTTGAATCTTGTTGAACAGTTCAGGTCGCTGTGACTTTGCAGGAGTCTCATCGAATGCTTATACATTGGAGTCATCAGGATAACCTATGGTGGCTCAGTGAGAAGTCTTACTGATAGGAATTTCTCACTGATAGCATTTGCTTGGTGTCTTCGGGGTAACATGGAGGTTTCACTATGATCTCCTAGCGACAGTTGGTGTGTCTCACCAACTGTATTCACTCGGGGTAACTAAAGGGGTCTTGGTGTGAAGTCTCAGTGACTGATGTTAGTCTTGCCCATGGGATACACTTGGAGTCTTCGCGGTGACAACAAATTCTTCAGTATGAAGTCTCAGCGACAAATGTTAGTCTTGCCGACTGTTGCTTGGAGCTCGCTATGACTTGTGAGCATTCAGAGTAACGTCTCAGTGATAGTGGTCTGTCTTGCCAACTGCTGATCACTTCAGAGAAACATTTTGAACCTCGGTATGATCTCCTGGCGAAAGCGATATGTCTTGCTGAATGTTGAACGGTTCGGTATAACCCTTAATGACTCGGTATGATCTCTCAGTGAAAGATGATTGTCTCACCGAATGGAAAGCTCATGTCTGTGTGACTTTGAATTTTTAGTATGATGTTTCACCGATAGCGATAAGTCTTGGCGATAGCGATACATGTGATGATCGTCGATATGAGGTCTTGGCAACATGGCAATGTATGAGCGATAGCTCTCTGGACTTGATGTAACATCTTGGCGATAAGGATGACTCTTGGCGACATCGATGGTGAAGCCTTTGGGCATTGGGGAGACACTTCTTGTGTCTCACCGACATGCCAACATAGGTTGATCGCTTTGACTGAGAGAAGACCATCCTACATGGTGAGTCATTGGCCAATCAGAGAAGCCGAATGGGAACCATTGGAAGATAGTTCATTGTGGCAATTTTGAGAGGAAGCTCGACAGACAAGGGCAACATGGATTTACTCTGTAGTTACAGATTGTAACTGGTTGGATGGACCGACGGATTGTTGTGTGATTGTTTGATCAGTGGATGAATTCTGTTCTGTGAAGATTCTAACTTGAAGGTTCTTGTACAAGATTGATCATTGTGAAAGTTGTTCTAATCTGGCATCAGAAAGATGAGTCAAAACTCTGTATGTAATTATTTGTTATTGTAATACAAAGTGACTTCTCTTGGTGTGGTGGGTTTTTCTCCCATAAGGGTTTTCCCACATATATCTGGTGTTCATATGTATTTTTCTATTTCTCTGTTTTAGTAATCTCTTTCATGTGCATCTTAATTGGACTGTAATTGAAAAATTAAAAGTATATCTGCATTCTTTCTTGAGGATTTTAACATTAGGAGAGTTGCTTCCACATCTATCTTTCCTTATAATAAATACTATTGGATGCCATTATTTGTTTTGACAGCTTATAATTTAGTACTGGATGCCATTATTTGTTTTGACAACTTATAAATAATGTTGGATGCCATTATTTGTTTTGACAACTTATAAATATTGTTGGATGCCATTATTTGTTTTGACAACTTATAAATTAGTGTTGGATGCTATTATTTATAGAATTTATTAATGCTTTTGTTCTCTAATCTTGTATGGTATTGTTTATTTCTTAAATTTTTATCCTTTGTGGTATAGAAACAAATTGCTTTTGTTTATAAATTATGATTTATTGACTAATTATTGATTGACATGAATTGAATTGACTAATTATTGTTTGTAAATTATGATTTATTGAATAATTATTTAATTTCACATTAATGTCCTATATTAATGTCTTGACTATGAACATAAAATGCATAAATGTACATGTGTAAATTAAAATTTTCAAAAAATAATAAAGTCCATAATTTATGTAAATATATTAAGTGCATGAAACCAAAATATTAAGCACATGAAATAAAGTCCATCAGAGTAGAACCCATGAACTAAAGTCTAACTAAGTATTTGAGCCATGAAATATAAAGTCCAACAAAGTACATGAGAAACCAGAAATATATTCAATGAAATAAACAAATATAACCCATAAAATCATGTTTCTAGGTCATGTATTTTCTCTATAATCAAGAGACCTCTTCACACCATGTGGACTATGTGGATGACATAAAACACTTTGTAGAAGAGAAAGATGGAATTAGATGTAAGACAATGAAAAATGATTTGATGACAATTTAATTTATAATTTATCATAAAATTAAATTACCATCATATCTGGGTCTGGATGTCCGAGTGCACCTAAAGGAACCTCTAAATTCTTTGAATCAATCTACATAAACAAGACAAAGAAAGTTGAAATTAGATATACAAGTCTATAATTAAAAATAATTTAATTCAATTTAATTTATAATTTATCATATTTTAATTGTACCATATTTTGAGGTTGTGCACCCTCGTCTCCAAGACCTGTTTGTACATGTTCAACTACAAGATGTATCTCATGCTATAAAAAAAAAAAAATTAAAACATGTATTAGCTCATATTAAATATATATATTGAATTTGAAATTTAAAATTAAAGTAATATTCAAAATATATAATTTATAATTGACTTTAAATATAATAAAAATTTTAAATTACCATTTCATCTAGAGCCTACTCTGCATGTCCTCCTAGAGGTGTAACTATGTCTAGGTCAGGGCTGAAAGTCACATTAACAAAGTCCTACAAGATCAAAATTAAAGCATGTATGCTTGAATTAGGTTAATATATATATATATATTCAAGTTTGCACATTTTGTGTAGAAAATATTTTAAACAACCTAAAAATCAGAGGCCTCACAAGTAGTCACAACATCTAATGTTTTCCCGATGCCCATTCTCATTGTGGTATCAACCTAGACATACATGTAGACATTTAATGCTTATAATATTTACAAGTGTACATGCACATTTCATATATAGTGAATTAAAATTCATAATTGTAACTATACTAATGTAATTTAAACAATTTACAATATAAATGTACCTACCCCTGATCTACGAAGGCCAATAATGGAGGAGTGTTGGACAACCCCTTGGGTGCAATCGACGTGGAATCCAATTGACTTGCCTAAACCAACATAAATATTTAAAACATATATGTGATTCAATTATAAATTTAAAACTCAAGTTAAAAATCATTTCATATATAATTTAAAAATTGAAATCAAAATACCCCATAAGGGTTGCCGAGTAGGACTGGTGTCGATGTATGTACTCGTGGAACAGATGATTGCCCCATCATTAGTTTCATTTGTACACCAAACAGTTTGATTGTTAAAATGTATTGCAAACTTTTCTTTGATATATACATTCATCAAAAATCTTATAAAATGAATATGTAGATGCATATTTATACTTGTGTCGCAGTTTCCTCAGGGTGATGGTCTATTGTAAGAAAATCTACAAATGAACTGATGTGACCAGATGAACCACCAAAATCTCCACGCCCACCTGAACTAGGTGTGCCCTGATCAAGTCCATAGCATACTTGATGGCAACTAGTACATACATGTGGGATGGGCCTCAACACTCCTGGAGTGGTACTCAGACCAGCTCCATAAAACACTCCTCCAAAATCACCATCTCTATGCTCCCCATCTACTATCATAGAAGCATGTTGATCAAGGTCTCCTACGAGTGTACTAAGAGAACCTAATGTTGAGAGCACAACTCAATGATGCACAGGTACAGGAATGGGAGGACTAGGAGCAACAACAAGGGGATGTGCATGCATGGGGCATTGGCGATCAACCCTTTTCCCTAACCTCTGTTGTGGTGTGCCACCACCAACACCCTAAAATGATTTAAAATCAAAATAATTGGGCTTTTTCCCCAAAACAAACTCTACATACAATTTCCTCAAAAAATACAATGGGCACTCCCAATTAGCATGTGGGGGACTATCAAAAACCATATACCATCGATCCCAAAAATGTGCACTCATCTGTGGATGTATGCACCACCTCATGCATATTCTAGATTTGTTGGGAGGAATGGGTTGTCGAGTAACGAGGTCAAGAAAGTAGGGGTCTAGGTGGGCTTTCATTATTTTAAGGTCTAAAATTTGTTTACATAAGAGAGACTATCAACATAAAATTGTCTCATATGATCTTTGTCTCATCGATGCCTATCTAGATCAAAATCAATGCTCCTAATGGCATCCACAACGTTTTACATCAAAGATGCAAAATGTCTCACATGGGGTGGAACCAATGCTTGACTCTGCATAGCATTGATTTGATTTTGGATGTATGCAACCTGATTGTTTATGTGTGCTCGCAAGCGAGCCTCATATGCAACAAGTGTTGGAGGTGGCATATTAGGTGGAGGGGGAGGTGGCTAAGGTGGTGAATTGATGATGTCATCAATGTTAAAATCATCCATGCTATTAGATATAAGTGTGCACCTGCATTAAATTATACAAAATTAACATACAAACTTAAAAAATGACAATTTAAATAGTTAAATTTGAAACACACATGCAATTTTTTTAAAATAGGATGTGCATACCTATATTAAGATCATATAAAAGTGAAACGCACATATACATTGATTGAACTTGAGCATGTGCATACAAAATTCAAAATTTAACATGTGCATACATTTAAAATAAAAAATACAATGCATAATTTGCATGCATACATCATTAAACTAAACTATGTACATACATACAAATTTCAAAATATAAGAACTATATGTAATTTTAATACATGTGTACATACTAGAAACAATGAAATTGAAACATTCACAAAAAAGCTCATTTTATGTCTAACGCATATATATATATTACAATTTTCCAACATTAGAAATCATGATCTAGTAGATAGTCATAAAATATATACTATTATAAATTCATCATTATAAGTTCATAAATTCCACCAAATTCATAAATTCATGTCACTAAAATATCCATCTAGAACCAAAATCATAAATTCATGTCACTAAAAATATCCATGTAGAACAAAAATCATAAATTCACATCACTAAAAATATCCATCCAACCAATTTTATAAATTCATCACACAAAATATCCATCATTCACCAAATTCATAAATTCATAACTATTTAAGATGATTGTCTTAATTTAGAAACTATTGTGGCTCTCTATTGCATCTCTTCATTTGTTTGTGTTTTCCTTTTCAGAATCAGAAGTTCTCCTCTCCTCTAGCCATTGTCGATGCTCATCTAAGATCCCATCCATATCCCTGACAACATCAACAATGGTTTGCATCCTAGATGCAATCATCCTCACAGGTGGTGCGACACATTCTTCATTTTGAATAATGTTGATTTGATCTTGCATGGTTCTAACATTGGAATTGATTCGTGCTTGCAAATGAGCACCATCGATTTTAGGTGGTGGAGGTGGAGGTGAGGGTGGTGGAGATAGATGGCGAGGAGATGGATTGCAATTATTATTGAGTCGATCCATGTGATCTCTAAGATATGAGTGAACTTGCATTAGATTTGTAATTTCAAAATGTAAGATACATGTTTAGGAAATACCCTAAAACCATTCAATATAAATGGCCTAATTGAATACAAATGATAAAATATGCAAGCCTTATTTATGTCTAAGGCATGTTACTTGAATGAAAATACAATTAACTATTAATATAGGACAATTTATGAATGCTATAGGGTTTATAGTTTAGAGTTTAGGATTTAGGTTTTAGGGTAATAGGATGCCTTAAGGGGATCTATGTAGTAAGGTCCTAATACAAAATGGCATGGCTTTTAAGTGAATAAATTGGTGAAGATGCCCAAGGCAACCAAATTTCATTAAGGTCTGAGGCAACTTCACCAAATTAGATTCACTTGAGCCATGTCATTTTGTCCTAGGAACTTAGTAGACATAGTTCCCCTTAAGACATCTTATCACCCTAAACCGTAAATCATCCAACCTAGATCATGATTTATCTCATTCATATTATAATCTTGCATGATCTTATTATTGTTAAATTTGGTTGCCTTGGGAAACTTCACCAAATTTTGAGAGCTTATTTGATCCCCTTAAGAAATGTCATATTAGGACCCCTTAAGAAATCAATTTATGGTTCAGGGTGATAGGATGGCTTAAGGGGATGTATGTCTAGTGAGGGCCTAAGGAAAAAATGACATGGCTCGACTGAATAAAATTTGGTGAAGTTTCCCAAGGAAACCAAATTTTATTAAGAGCCTAAGAAAAAATGATGGCTTTATGGTTTACAGTTTAGAGTTTAGAATTTAGGGTTTAGGGCGATAGGATAGCTTAAGGGGACCTATGTAGTAAGATGCTACAACAAAATGAAATGGCTTAAGGGAATTAAATTTGGTGGATTTTCCTAAGGCAACCAAATTTCATTTTAAGGTTCTAGGGCAAAATGAATGCTTTAGTGTTTAGGGTTTAGATTTTAGAGTTCAGGGTTTAGGGTTTACGGAACTTAGGGTGAATTTTGGGTGGCCCTTGGAATATAATGAACTTGCAAGTTTGTGAAGAACATTTTATCATGGAATAGTTGATTGAGATAGCTTTTGTTTCAACTGACCAACCTAGATCATGAAATCTCATTCATATTATAATCTTGCATGATCTTATTATTGTTAAATTTGGTTGCCTTGGGCAACTTCACCAAATTTTGAGAACTTTGATTCCCTTAAGAAATGTCATATTAGGACCCCTTAATACATCAATTTACGATTTAGGGTGATAGGTTGGCTTAAGGGGATCTATGTCTAGTGAGGTCCTAGGACAAAATGACATGGCTCAACTGAATAAAATTTGGTGAAGTTGCCCAAGGCAACCAAATTTCATTAAGAGCCTAAGAAAAAATGATGGCTTTAGGGTTTATGATTTAGAGTTTAGAGTTTAGAGTTTAGGGTTTAGGGTAATAGGATAGCTTAATGGGATCTATGTAGTAAGATGCTACGACACAATGAAATGGTTTAAGGGAATAAAATTTGGTGGAGTTGCCTAAGGCAACCAAATTTCATTTTAAGGTCCTAGGACAAAATGAATGCTTTAGTGTTTAGGGTTTAGATTTTAGAGTTTAGGATTTAGGGTTTACGGAACTTAGGGTGAAGTTTGGGTGGCCCTTGGAATATAATGAACTTGCAAGTTAGTGAAGAACATTTTCTTATGGAACAATTGATTGAGATAACTCTTGTTTCAACTGACCAACCAAGATCATGAAATCTCATTCATATTATAATCTTGCACGATCTTATTATTGTTAAATTTGGTTTCCTTGGGCAACTTCACCAAATTTTGAGAACTTATTTGATCCGCTTAATAAATTTCATAGTAGGACCCCTTAAGACATTGATTTACAATTTAGGGTGATAGGATGGCAAGTAAGGGGATCTATGTCTAGTGAGGTTCTAGGAAAAAAGTGACATGCCTCAAGTGAATAAAATTTGGTGATGTTGCCTAAGGCAACCAAATTTAATTAAGGGCCTAGGAAAAAAATGATGTCTTTAGGGTTTAGGGTTTAGAGTTTAGAGTTTAGGGTGTAGGGTAATAGGATGGCTTAATGGGTTCTTTGTAGTAAGGTCCTATGACAAAATGACATGGCTTAAGGGAATAAAATTTGGTGGAGTTGCCTAAGGCAACCAAATTTCATTTTAAGGTCCTAGGACAAAATGAATTCTTTAGTGTTAAGGGTTTAGATTTTAGAGTTAAGGGTTTAGGGTTTAGCGAACTTAGGGTGAAGTTTGGGTGGCACTTGGAATAATGGACTTGCAAGTTAGTGCCTAGTTTATGAATATTTTGGATTTTATGAATAGATTGAATATTTGTGTAATTGAAACACACAATTATGTATTATTAAGATTGAGTTTGTTGTATATTTTAACTGGATATTTTTTAAATTGAATATAAGATTATTTTATTTAACATTTTTTTCATTAAAATTTCCCACTTAAATGAATTTTATGATATAAAATGTATAATATAAAATTAGTTAATCTTGAATCAAGTATTTTATTTTTGATTGTTTGGAATTGAAAGAACCTAAAAGAAAGAAAAGAAAAATATTTAGATTCTTTTAGTGTCTAGGTAACTAGTGCAAAAATTGAGATTTTAGACTAAACTAGAAGCTTAATTAGCAAGTAATTGACAACAAGAAATGGAAACAAGGCATGACTAAGAGAGATCAAAACATAAAATAGAAATGAATGTTGAATACTATCTAATTAAGTGACAATTGGAAATCAATTGTACACTTGGATTTACAAATTTGCTAACTAAATTTTCAAAAAAAACATTGATAAAATTTGTGAATTGTAACTATTCTTTAACATATTGTTTTCCAATCTAATTATAATTTAACATTGAAACTAAAGTTTAACATATCATTTTCTCCATATAATGCAAATGAAATTTAAAACATTTAAGCAATGCAAATGTATTTTCTTGAGCTCAAAATTAGGGTTTTCAAAATCAAAATGATTTGTTTGATTTCAATTTAGGGTTTTAGCAGAAAAAATTGTTTGAATTCAATTTAGGGTTTCAATTTCTAAGAAATTAGGGTTTTTAATGCAATTTTTTCATTTCATTTAAAACTAGGGTTTTCAAATTCAATTTTTTTGTTTGATTTGAATTGAGGGTTTCAAAAAGCTTGATTAGGGTTTCTAAATGCATTTTTTTAATTTCATTTCAATTTGCAGGGTTTTGAAATGCAATTTTTTTTGTTTCGTTTCAATTAGGGTTTTCAAATACAATTTTTTTTGGTTTGATCAAAGAATTTAGGTTTCAAAATCTAAATTATGTTTCTAAAATACAATTCAAGGTTCATTTTTTTCATTTCCATCATGAAATCTTCAGGTTTCATTGCATTTTTTCATCTATTTCTACAATTCCTCATTTCTACTATAACAGGAAATAAAAAGCTTAAAGCGTGAAATAAATTTTAAAAAAAAGGATGCTAAAAATAGTTATTCTATTGACAATTTCAATAAAAAAAATGAAAAAATGCAAAAAATGGGGGTGAACAGGTACCCGAAGACTATTTGTGGAGGTCGTTGTCACTCAAATTCAAGATCCCATGCACAAGTAAAATGCAGTTTGTTTGTTTTTTTAAAAATAAATACAATTAGGAAACGGGATCCTGATTAGTACGAAACGGGATCCCGATTTTGTACTAATCAAGATCCCATTCCATGTCTGTCGGTTTGGGACCCTTTAACAAACGAGATCCTAATTTTTAAAAAGTGGGATCCTGTATTGCATTTAGGATCAGGATCCCAATGATCCCATTTAGAAAAATCAGGATCCCATTTTTGCAATGCTGATTTCATTTTTTTGGCTAAGGAAAAAACTTCCACATTTCTTGGACTTAACTTTGTGCACTTACCCCATAAACAATTAAATGCTAGTTAACATCACAATTTGATAATTTACAAAATAATTTTGAATAAATAATATAAATAGAAACAACGATACTTATCTTTATGAATAAAAATTTCCCAATGTATATGATTTAGTTGTAATTAATTGTGCCAAGGGATCTAAAATGTATAATGATAGTTTGGTATGTCTCAAAATTATAATTTTTTCTTCAATTTATGCAAGGATGATTTTAGGGATTAGGGACAATTTTTTTACCACATATATGTCTTGTAGCTATTAATTTGTACACTTCTATTCTTCACTTCACCAATGGACCTCTATGTATTCTATCTTTCTTGATATCATGAGACTAAAGAGAATATAAATATATATCACAATCAACATGATATGAAAAATATTCCTTGATTACAAATTTATACTATATATTTACACAAGGGGAAACTTTCTCTTAAGTCAATTTGATTAAAGTGTGTATTATGACTGATATGAAAAATATTCCTTGATTACTTGATATTTCCTTAATTATAAAAATGAATGCACTGAATGTATTTAAATACAAGGATATAGAAACACATTGTACAAATTTTCATTTACTTGACCCTTAGAGGTAAGGGCTCATAGAGGATTTGACCAAATTTGTATTTTAAAAACTAGATTTGGAAAGGAAAATCTCATGACTATAGGGATTTACTTATGATTGTGATATTATAATAGAAAACAAAAGTGGTCAAATAGATAAGCAGATAAAGTGTGTAGAGTCTATGTTTTTCTAGTTATGATAAATGAGTAGATATGGTGAATGAACAAGAATGTGTAAGAAAAGAAATAAGATAAAAGGTAAATGCATATGAATGTAAGGTGACATAGGGTGAGAGATATATCTTTTATTCAATATTAAACTATTTTTAAAACCTTCAATGTTTCAAAACATTCCTTTTAAAATAAAGATAGACTAAATAAAAAATGACATGAATGTACAAATTTCACTATTTCAAGTATAAAATTTTAAATATAATTTCAATTTGAGATAGTGTGTAAATTAAAGGATTTTTTTTACCCTTAACCTATATGAAAGAGGAAAAAAGAAATTCATAATGGATATTGTTAAAAAAATAGAAGCTCTTTAAGTTAGGTGGTTCAATGAATTTTGTAACTATTTTTGAATAATTCTTGTTCAAGAAAATTTTGGTAGGAAATAATATGAGAATTCAATTGATGACATAATTTTTTAAAAATATGTAGAGGCCTTGTTAGCTAATAGACTTCTTATGTTGGCATTCATACTCAAAACATTGTCTCATGCCATTAAAAAATCTTTCTCATGTCATTAAATGCCACCTCCATCTCTTTCAACATTGTGATAGCTATATGCATCCTTCCAAATTTTATGGTGTTGACTCTCCAAGGAATTTATTTTATCATTTCCTTCCCACATGTGTTCTCTTGCAATGTAAACATTTTAAAAAGTTTGACTTGTCCAAAAACTAGTTCACTAGAATAATAGGCACTCATATATTTAAACTAATCAAAGTAAGAGTGTTATACTTGGTTAATAATAATTTTTGTGTCTTCATTCCTCATGCCTTTGAAATTTTTTCAAATTTGGAAGCTATCATCTTCCACACAAATTGTTTGAGTGAGACTTTTCATTACTATTAAGAACTCAGAGTTTGCATGATGAACTTCATAGTTAGTAGTAATTCTAAATGTTTTGTATCAAATCAAGAGAGATTGGAACTTTAAAGCAATTGTAGGAGTTCTAGCTATATAATTATATACCTAAAGATAGAATCTAAATTTTCTTAGGAAATTTAAAGTAATTGGATTTGATAGATATGTAGAAGGATCATCTTGATTATATTTTTCTAGCTCTAAACGATAGTCGAGAAAGGATTTTATATCTTGAGTGAGAAGTCCATGAACCCCAAAGAGAGGAAGCTCAAACCATGGTACTAGTGTAAACCTAAACTTTGATGCAACTATACTAGGTCAAACCATCAATAAAGAGCTAGAAAGGAGAGAAGATGTTAGGTCTCATTTTACCATTGAATTGGAAAGATAAATGACCAATTTTAATCCACAAAAAAATGGTGGAACAATTTTTGGTGATGGAGCTAATTCATGTTTAAGAAAGATGGAAAATTATGTTGTGATCTAGAACTATTCAAAAATTACTAAGGTAATTTGGGGATTATATCAACTATTAGGAGAATCTTCCACCTAGTGGGTTAATAAAAATGTTGAGATGAACTTGTGTTCCACCGTTGTCACATGAGACCAATTTGTGATCTTGTTCAGACAATGTTGATTACCCCATATTTATTTTCATCGAAACTTGAAGGAATTTTAAAATATTAGGCAAGGAGACTTATTTGTGACAAAATGTTGGGGGAAGTTCACAAATCTACTAAAATATGTTCCCTAGTATCAAAAGGATAAGTGGTTTTGGATAAGAAAATTCATAATAGGCTTAAATTCATAAATAGTTAGAGAGGCACGGATGTTGATGGACCTTCAACAATGAACCAAGTGTTTGAGAAAGCCATTGAGCAAGATCATAAACTAAAATTCATAGCGATATCTACAGATAAGTTTAAGAAGAGATTCATGGCTATCAAGGATTCAATATTTTTCAAAAAGAAGGGATGAATCCAATAAAAATAAAAATAAAGATTTCATGAAAAAACACTATAAATACAAATGGTTCCAACTTTAGAAAAGTATAAAGAAAGCAAAAAAGGAAGAATGGTGGGATAAAGGATCATATTTCAAATAGAAGAGGTCCACTCTAAGGATGTTTCATTATTAGATTGGTGTATAAAAGGAAAATAATAAAATTCATTTGGAAAATCTAGCAAATATTTAAGGCATGTCTATAATCTCACAAGAACACTTTGTTGTTCACTTTATTATCTTTAGAGCATTAATATTTGCATAACGTATGTGTTATTGATTGTTGTCTTCAATAATTGTGTATGAAATTGAAGAAGTGAAAAATATTATTTGATCATTTATAAATTCTTTTGAATCTTTAAAAAAAAACATACCAAAAATATCTCTTTTAATATTATGTTTTGTTAATAATCTTAAAAAAATAAACATAAAACACTTCAGCTTTTATGATCGCATGAAATATTTTCATTAAATTATGCCTTTTCTAAATGATTTAGTTTTATTTTTTCAAAGATGTTTAGACATATAAATAATTCTCAATGTTTAAAACTTTCCTTGAATACTAAATGCATGAAAGAGTTTTTTTCATATTTTTTGAAATATAATGTATTCTTTCAAACTTAATAATACAATAAAAAAATCAATGCTTCAAAATTTAACATAAACAAGTGACGCAGTGCATCGAGTTTCTGTCGCCAAGTAAAAAGCTTTTAGGTTGGAAGGGGAAAGTAAAATATGGTTGAAGATTTGGAAAATGAATGCTTCTGCATTAATATAATGCTCTAGCCAAAAATTTATTAAGATCATTTAATTTTTCAATTTTTTTTAAACAAAAATGAATAATAGACCTACTCTAACCAATAGAAAAAGAGATAAATCATAATTTCTAAACACAAAAAATATGTCCTTAAATCCCAACTATAGGATAAAAACAAAAAATATTTTAAACAATGCAATTTGATTGGTCAAGAAACTATTTAAAATGCAAATTCAACGAATGCAATTTAGTATCTTGCCTATGCGTAGGAGTAAAAATTATTTACAAAACATAGTTATTTGTTAACATGTAAATCGTTTTGAATAGACATGTAGGACATATTTTATTTTATATAGAAGACATATAAAATATAAATATTAGTAATAAGTTAAAAATTTAAAAGTATTTTATCTTCTTTAGTGCCATATTATTGTGTTCAAATAATAGTAATATTTGTAAATCTCTGTGTAGACATTGATTATATAATTGGTGGATACGGTACAATAGAATATAGTCATTGAGTACAAGGCAGAATAGAATATATTCTTACCACATATAGTGAAATATTTTAATCATCTTTATATTTTTTTAATTATATTTAAATACTATTTTTAAATTCAATTCATTCAAATAATTAGTCTAATTATAATTAATTTTATTTACCATGAATTTAGAAAAGAACATATGCCCATGAAAAATAGACCATAAAAAGTAAATTCAATAGGAATAAGAGACTTATAGGTAGACTGGAGGTCTAAATATTAATTATATTCCTTTCAAATATTAATTGACTTACGTCATTGATAAGTCTCGCAAAAAACAATTGGTATCAAATCATTAAAGTGACGCATTAAGGAAGTGAAACGACATATTAAAGTTCCTTGAGAAACACAATATGTTGAGGCTAGTGGTATGGAGCAATGCCAATACCTCGTAGTGTGTTAATGGTGAAAAAATGTAAATGGGAATGCTTGTCTATGCTTCATTGTGTTGCATATCTTCCAGATGTTGACTAAGTGCCTGAATAGTGAGAATGCCAAGAGCAATACATGTAAACATGTGAGAATATATGTAACACCCCTCCATTTTGGCTCTTTTATCGACAATGTTATTCTTTGTATGTGGTTTTTGTTATGTTGTTTTGTTTATGTTGTGACTTTGGAACTTGGTTACTTTTGATCACAATTGTTAAACGAGGTGAATGTTATATTTTGATGTGATGTTATTTTATTCTCATGTTATCTTTATGGCATGTTTTGGATTAACTCAGAAGATATTTGATTTAACGATGTTCTATGTTGTTGATCATATCATTGATGTTAGAATCGTTAGTTAGTAATTGTGTATTGGTGAAGGGGATGAGATTGTATCACTCGCTTGTGAGTGCCCTACGATTCTGAGATTTCCTCTTCATGGTGTGTTTGATCATATTATATATATATGCATGTTTGATGCACTCTTGCTCGCGGGTTGATAGGTACATGACATCGACTCCACCTGGTTCACAGGTTTGAGCGTGTCTAGTTACCACGGTAATCGATTGGGAGATAGTAGCTAGGTTTTCTGTGCCAAGTCGTCACCCTAGTCATAGTGTGTCGTCGGGTTGTTGTCGGGTTAGTTGTTTTAATTTGGTCCATTTCTCCTTGAGTATTTATATTAAAAAAGGTAAATAAATGGCTTTATGTATTTAGTTGTTTTTTAAATTTAATTGGTTACAATGTTATAAATGTTATTTAAATTTATTCATTAATTTAATGTAATTAATAAAATAATCTAATGAAGGATTAGATTTATTTTATTGATTAATTAAATTAATCATGTTGAAATAAATAAAGTTAAAGTCTTTTGGAAATATTTGAAAACATTTAAATGCATATGAAATAGAAATTTCAAAATAGATAATAAAGTCTTGTTGAAAACAAAATTGTTTTAAAATTAAAAGAAAATGGAAAATATCCTCCAAAATGTTCAATAAATTTAGTGGGTGGGGATATTTTAGGGGTTTGACCAATTTGGGGAAAAACTCTATTTTAGTAAATAGAATTTCATATATTTTTCAATTTGCAAATTTGGGGAAGGAGTTTTTGGCTGTGGCTTTGCTTGGATTTGTGAAGGAGATTGAAATTCTTGCTTGAGCTGGGTTCAAAGAGGAATTGAAAACACCATTGTTAAAGTCTTCAAGCTTTGGAGAAAAACCAGGTTCCTCCTTTACTTATGTTTTCATTTTGAAATAAGTTTCAAGTTTTCATTATACTGTTGGTAAAATCTTTGAAATGCTGATTGAAATTACAATGGAAACCCATGAGAATTTGATTTAAAACTAGCAATAGAAAGTTGAAAGGGATCAAATGAAAAGTTTAAACTTCTCTATTCAATTTGGGGAATACCCAGAAATTTACATCATGTTATTGTGCTTTAAATTCTTCTTCTCAATTTTCTCCTCAAGAAAATTTGCCCAATCTATGTATGAAATGCAAAAATATAAATATATATGTATATGAGAAGTATATATATATATATATATATGTGTATATATATATATACTGTTTATGCTTGGAAATTAATTTTCTTTTTGTGAAAAGCTCTGTGAAATTTATAAAATAAAATAAAAATGAAAAAATTATGTGTCTTGTTATGTTCCGGTCTTTTTTTCATGTAGAGGGGAGTTTATTTTGTTTTAAATTAAATAAAATATAAATTAAAATAAAATTTATATTATGGGGGGAGTGGGGACTGTCCCCCACAGCCGGCCTCCATGAGGGAGGCGCTAGTTGTGGAGGCAACTAGCGCAACTCCCCCAAAGGGGAGGGGCTGCTACACAGTCCCCACAGGGTTTGCATCCCCTATGTGGAGGCTGCACAACAGCTTTTGAACTTTGTGTTTTTTTTTTTTTTAATTTTTAGTGTTATTTTTATATTTCATTTTTTATATTATATATATTTTATAATATATATATATATATATATATATATTATAATATTTTAATATATATATATATATAATATGTATATATTATGTATATATATACATATATAATATTTTAATTTAAATAATTTTGTTATTGTTATTAGTTATATATATATTAAATAATTTGAGATTTAGTTTTAAATTAGTTGGTTTAAAAAAATAATAATAATAATAATATTTTTTTTGACATATTTAAATTATGTTTAAATATTATAAATAGAAATTTTAATATGATTATGTGATTATTATAGTTGAAAGGAAATTGATATTATAATAAATAATTTTATTTTAAAAAGATTAATTTTAAGCATTATGTAGCATTGAACAAATGAAATTAAATTGTTAGTGTTTTAAATACCTAAATGTTGCTAAGGTGGTTTGATTTACTTGGAGCATGTGCAAATAATGCTATTTATTTAATTAATTTCATGTACTACGTCATTGCTTGGATTGGGTTTAGGAAACCCTAACATTAGATATTGAGTTTCCTAGAATGCTTTTTAAATCATGTTTCGTTCATTCTCGATGTTGGGTAAACGAGGTTAATTGTCTAGTAAGTCTTCAAGAGGAGTTCTCTAGGTTGGGATGTTTTATGTAGTGGTTCGATTTGCGAATCGCATTGGGAAATGTGTAGATTTGTATCATGTTGTCTCACCCAGTTTTCATGAACGGCGTTGGTTTGTTTCCTCCAATGCTTGGAGAGGGTTTGACCTTTGTTTCCTCCAGTGCTTAGAGAGGGTTTGATCTTTGTTTCCTCCAATGTTTGGAGAGGGTTTTGACCTTCGCAGCCTTTAGTGTTTGGAGAGGGTTTTGTACTTTTGTTTCCTCTAGTGTTTGGAGTGAGTTTCCTTTATTTGTTGCCTCCTTGGTTTAGAGAGGTCGTCTTATCCAGTTACTCATTGTGGTTTATACAGTGTATGTTGTCGATAGGAGAGTGGCTCTTTGTGGGGGTCCAACACACAAAGGGGCGCCAGGGTACCTCACTTAGGGTTTAAGTAAGTGATAACTTAGAATGAATTAATAAAAAACTCTCAGACTAATCAAGATAATTAATGCCTCTCTCATAGCTCATTCGCTTTTAAGGTTTGAGATGAGATGAGAAGCGTAGTTGGTATGAGTGTCTGGCGGCTAGTAGAGTTGAGCCAGGATAACCCAAGATGTGGGATCAATTGCCTAAGACAGTTGAGCCTAGGTAACTCATAGAAAAGGTCGTGTGACACTCTCTCTATGTCAACCAAAAGTCAGTATTGTTGTACTGCATAAATGATCCTTGTTCTCTAGAAGCATTGTAACCATTGTGTTAAGTGATAATGTGTTTGTATTCAATTCAGTTCAGTTATGTTTTAGCTTGTGTCTAGTGGTAGATGGTCTTGGGTAGGAATTCCTTGTTACTATCTCCTAGCACGGGGGGTGAGCCTTCGGGTATCACATGGTTGGGTGGAACGTGCACCTTAATCCATTGGTTTATCTTCTTGATCATGTGGACGAGATTTCCAGTTGGAGAGCTCGTGGGATCCAATTTCATTTCATGCTTTATTCTTTTTAGTTGTATCTTGTATTTTATCACCCCTCAATTGTTATCGAGGTGGATTTTGTAATATGTAATCATGCTTTTGGATTTATCTCATTCAGGGAATGAGTGTTGTAATCATGTTGTAAATTATATTATTGGAATCAAGTGGTATCTCATATTCTTTGATGTAAATTATTATGTATGGAATGTATGTGAACTTAAATTGTTAAGTATTTAAATGTTATGGTTTTGATTCATGTTTCTTGTTTGGGTTTAAGTAACTCAGTCTCGTAACCTTAGGGGATTGGTTGGAAATGGTTAGTGAACTTGCATGTTATTTTTATATTAATTGTTCTAAAAAAAAAAAATAGTTTTTTTGTGTAGTAAATAGCAACTTCCCCTAGGGTTGCGTGGCGGGGCGTTACAATATAGACTTGAGAGAAATTTTTCACTTGATTGATGCATTAGAATATGATCTGCAAATACTGTGAAGAACATTGAGGCAGAGAGAAGTGTATTATTATTTTGAAGGCAGAGGACATGTGCACAAGAACAACCAAATATTGCAAAATGTCATACAAGTAAGTTGTTATTGCTTTGTAGTGTATCAGAGAGTCAAGCACAAGAACTTTCAGTATTTGGTAAAGCAAATGGAGATGGCTATTTAACTATATTTTTTAGAAAACCTAACTTAGAAATCCTTCCAAAGTAACAATACATGACATATGATATGTATGTCATAAACATGAAACAGTAAAAGCCGACAAGCAGGCTACATATGGAAAAGTAGATGCTCTGGGAAAGGTCTTGTTAACTATGAATGCATTGATTATGGATTGATTCAACCTAACATAGAAGCCCTAGCAAACCAACAATAGATGAAATATGCTATGTATGTCGTAAACATGAAATAATAGAAGTTGAGGAGGAGGTTAGATATGAAAAACTGAATGCTTTTGGCAAGGTCTTGTTAATTGTGAATGCACCAAATGCAATGATTATGGATTTATTGCAATAGGAACTTGTCTTTGAGCAAAAATCCAGACATATGAAGTGCATACCATCAGAAGGATGAGTCAATTTTCATTTTATTGTTAATTTTTTCATGTGCTTTTGTGTTTGATGTTTATGAATAACATATTATTTTTCATCGATTGTGGTTGTTTGTTCAAATTGTCCTTGTAACATGAACCATTTTTTTGGAATTGGAGTGGAGACAAAGACTTGTACAAGTGCAAATATATTTGGTTCTTGAAGAAGAGACTACAGGGTTAGAATTCTAGATGTTTTTTCTCTTTTGTTTGCAATGAAGTTTGATTCTTTGAATGTCTGCAAAAATTATTCTAATTGTTTGAATTTGTCTAATTTATGCCAATAAGCAAGCTACAATAATGTTGTAGTCAGAGATATGCACAATTGCAACCATGTGATATGCAATTCATATGCATTGTTTTTGCTTAGTACATTAATCAAACTGTACATTAGCTATTCCATGGAGTGGCTATAATTATGAATTTGTTTGAAGCAAATCTACAAAATAGAAATACAGGAGACTTTTTTGGAAAATATGAAGGTGTTATAACAATAAGCAATACTTGTAGTGGAAGGAGGACATAAGTATTGATTTGAGGACAAGGGTTTCCAATTAGTTGAGTTTGTAGAATGAATACAGTTGCACTGATAGAGTTCTGTTCATTGTGCTTGAATTAGAAGCACTCATTGTTGCTTGAAAGTATGACTAGGAAAGTGGGGAGAATTTTTTTGTGTTTGTAAAAATAAGCAACAAAACTATTGGAAACAAGCTCTACTAGTTAATAAAAACTTTATTGTAAACGCTAGGATCCTATTTAATAACAGACTAGAAAGTTTCATGAGCCATAACAATTGATTACATCAAACAATGAACAAATTCGTTTCAAGCAAATGTTGTTAGGAGGAAGCTTTCCTGTTTACACATATGTAGCATTTTGACATGAGCATAAAAAGGAATTTCTTTACTTGGGAAATTGGACAATGCATTTACTGCTATAGAATGTGTTAGCATAAGTAGAAATCCTACACAATTTGCATTTAATCTACTCCTTGGCTTCAACTATTCCATGTTTTTTGGTTACATAGCATACGCCATGTACTGTACCCATTTCCTAGTGAGGCAAAGTCAAGTCAATATTGTCACACATTTACATGTAATAGCTTTATTATTCTCACCATTGATGCACTTGGTTCACTTGTACAATGTGTGTAGGATGTGGAAGCATGCACAAGCCTTCATGTTTAGGATTGGTATGTTTGAGTAACAACATATCATGTTTTTGAAGGAACTTTTGGGTGTTGTTGGTTTGTTGAAATTTTTTAGTGCATTCCCTATGCTTTGTTATAAAGTGGACGTTGTTGCTTAGTGATTTATGCACAGGAACTAAGTTAGTGGGAAAATAGCTCAATCAAAAACTCAATCAAGTATCAAGTGAATCTTTGTACAATTTGCATTTAATGGTTAAATATTTGACAAACTTTATAATGTGTTTCTATTTTTCTTATTCAATTAAACAAAGAAGAGTAGGAGACCTACTCCATGCAGTAGGGAAAGAGATAAATGATAATTCAAAGACATGAAAAATATGTGCTTAAATTTGGAACTATAGGAAGGTAGAAAAATATTTTAAACTATTGAATTTGATTGGCCAACCAAGTATGTGAAATTCAAATGCAATAATTGCAATAGTAACTTGCCTATTAAAAACATGCATGTTTTATATTTTTGACATATAGCATACTTAAAAGCTGTAATATTGGATTTTAAGCTATTTTAAGGGGAAAATGAGAAAATTAACCATTGTCTAACATATAAAGGAAAAATATGTTGACAGTAAAATGAGAGTGGCAAGAAGTTTTAATCCATAAAACATGAAATGTAGTGATATAGGCCAAAGAGCTAGGAGCATAAGCATAAGAAAAAGAGAAGTGTAATCAATGCAATGGAAGATAGCTTTGCAGTTGCTTGTGTTTCTTTGTCACATGCAATGGAATTATTATAATTAGTATGAAAACAATAATTTTATATAATTTTAAACATACTTTTCAAATTGAGGAGAGAAAAAAGTATTTGTATCAATATTTTTTTGTACCTTGTTGTAGCATATGACATTCATTTAGTTAGGAAAATAACATCTGTAATCACATTGTTTTGATTGAGGTTGAAATAGCCTTCAAATGGTGACGAAGTCCCGTAGTGAAAATATAACTATTTATTTTTCCTTGATGTAGTCTTCATATTTCATTTTTTGAAGAGCGGGCAAGAGTTGTTGGATGACATGGTTTTGAACTAAACAATGGATTGTTTGCTTGTCATTTGTTATGATGATAGTTTCAGGATGAAGTGAGTATATGTAACTCACTTCCTTGTCACATTGTTTGCAATGAGCGCTTTCTTGTTGGAGCATGTTGTAAGTGTTGAATTTATACTTGCAAATTGGGAAAAAAGCCTCAAATGGATTTGAAAGTGTGTTTGTTGCTCTTAATGTGTCTGAAACCTGAAACATGTGAACATAAATTGTTAGAAGCGACAATTTCAAAAATTTTGTTTGAGAGAGCGACAAGATATTTAAAAATTCATTGTAAATGTTGATTGGATCAAAGCAGTTAGCTTATCCATTATTCTTTTGTTATTCAATTTGCAAATAAATGTTGATCAGCCCATGTGGAATGTGTTCTTTTGATTTGTGGTTTTTAGGATATTCTTGAAAAGAAATGCTAGATTTTTGTTCATGTATAGCTATTCCTCTATTTGCAATTATTGTTGTTCATGAGATGGATGCAATTGCAGCTATGTGGAAATGAGAAAGTTAGTTATCATTACAAGAAAATTTTAGTAGAGGCCACAACGCTATAAAAAAGGGTTAAAATGGATTACTAGTGTATGCTATGGAGACATTTGTACCTATTCTCTATCGGATTCTGCTCTACCATCTTTGATATCAATAGCATATTGGTTGCCCACTTTCTTAGCACCAACAACTAGAGCACTTATTGTTCCAATTGGATACTGATATGTGATTGTTAGTAGTTGGCTTATAGTTGTATCCAAAATGAAGTAGTAGTCTTCAAAAAAGCAAGGCATGCTTTCTATTGTGCTTGTGTCTGTTAATATCAATATGCAATCATAGTCCCCTCTGTCATAATCTGTTCTATGTGCAATTTGGAAGCCTAATATTGAAACTCCTAATCCTGGAATTATTTTGTGTTGATGTTCTTGCACAAGGTTTCCACTGATATTCAATGTAATTTTCATTTCTCCTTTGAGGTCTGTGAGATCTGCACGCAATACTTCATTTATTTTATGGAATTTGCCTAATGTCTCTTTTTAGACAACAAGGATGTCAGCTTCGAATGTGTCGCCAGATTTTTTTGCATTTAAGTCTTCAATTGATATGGTTTTTTTGACTTTTTCTCTAGAAGAATGGAGGAAAATGTAAATCTTATATCTAGAAAATGCAGAAATGCATATGATAGGGAAATAGAATAAGTAGTTTACTATTTTCTTGTGCCTTCTTCCATGTCTTGCATTTGTTGGGCTGGTCTTTTTCTTTGTTCCATCATTTGTTTGCAAAGCAATGATATAGTATTAGAGAATGCATTGGAGAATGTATTACTGATATATGTTTATCTATGTGTATAGTACTGTAAATAAGGTTCAAAATTCCTTTTTCCAAGGTTGCATCATGGAACAATATAGAATATGCTAGAAAATTGGCTAGTTTGTTAAAGTGCAATTACGTTCTCCCTGATGTCATTGTCCAAACACATATTCATATATCCAAGCAGTTGGATAGCCATTGAATAAAAAACATGGTCTCCCATAAGCCGATTTCATTGTTGATTGTGCTTGGCTTCATGGAAAAGCGCATTTTGTGTAGATATGTACCAGGATCATGCACTTTGTGGAGTCTATATAGGGTTTCAGGGTCTAGTTCAATGTTATATGATTTAATTGTATCTTTATCTACTTTTGCAAGGAAACCTATAAAGTAATCTATTGTTCCATTTAATAGTTCGACTAATGTATACTAATTGCTCAACAATACTTGTAACGAATCAAATAAATAATCTCCAAAATTCTACTTTAATGTTCCTACTCTAGAAAGCTCATTATTTTTAAGTATGGTGTCTATTCTGCAAACTTGTGAGTAGCTTGCATAGTCATACTTATTAATGTCTATCATTTCTATATTCTAATATCTTGTCTCCATTCTAAATGCACAGAGTATAAGATTGTTCAAATTGCTAATTGGCCTGAATATGTATACATGTGAAATCTTTAGTAATTTGCACATACGTACAATACAACATAGTTGATATTCTATGTAGACGTTAAATTGTTTCATTGCAAAGAAAGAAGAACAATGATCCAAGAATTTGACCTGCAATTTTCTTGTTCAATAATTGACTATATTTGCACCAATGTAGATGTTTTTCTTTCACTGAAATTGTAAACAACGATTCCTATTACAGGGACATATGAGACAAATGAGCATAGTGGATGAAATCTTATATGTAATTCATAAACATAAAGCAATCAATGCTCAATGAATGTAGCAAATGCTAGACCAATTCTATTGCAATCATTTGCTTTGCATTTCATAGGCCTAGTTGGCCAATCAAATTCAATAATTTAAACGAAAGGGAATATATATGGTTTTATTCCTATAGTTTGAATTGAAGGGTAGATAAAATAAAAGTAGAAAAATAGAAATAGATAATAAAGTTTGACAAATATTTAAGCATTAAATGCAAACTACACAAAGATTCAGTTGATACTTGATTGAGTTTTGTTTGAGAAATTTTTCTAGTAACTTAGTTTTTGTGTGTAAATCAATAAGCATTAGCATCCACTTTATAACAGAACTTTGGGGATGTAGTCAACATTTTTAGCAAAGCAATGCTTTGTTTGTTATGTTTCAATTTCAAATAAGAAGATTGTAATAGTAACTTGCTTTCATAGGATTTCCAAGTTAGGTTTGGTATTTAGGACATTTGCTCATTGAATAGACATGTGCATATATTGTCTTCAATGTTAACTCAACATCTTAAACTACAACAACATCCAAAAGTTCCTTGAGGAACATGATATGCTTATGTTAGTGAAAGGGAGAAATCCCAATAGCCGATAAAGTAATACTCTTTTAGAATAAGGTTAGAATGCAAAGAAGGCTTGTCAATGCTTCCATGTCCTGCATATCTTGTACGGGTGGACAAGTTACATGTAAACGTATGGAAATATTGAATTGGAACAAATCTGTCCATTGAATGATACATTAGATTATGGTCTACAAATCCTGGGAAAAACATTTTTTTAATCAATTGTTATAGCTCACTAAACTTTGTAGTCTATTATTAAATAGGCTGATAGCCCTTGGAATAAAGTTTTTATTAACTAGTAGAGCTTTTTCTTGTAAGTTATGTTGCTTTTTTTTTGGAATGATGAAAAATTGTTCCTAGTTTTCTAATAAAACCTTGTAAAAGCAGTAAATGATTTTTTCCCTTGTCTTGATATTAGTGCCTCTATGCCATTGCATAGAAGTATTGCTTGGAAAAAGAAAGTTACTATTGCAACCATTGAATTTTCTTTTCAAATAGTTGCATGTCCAATGAAATTGTATTGTTTAAAATATTTTTGTTTTTTTCCTATAGTTGGGATTTAAGGACATATTTTTTGTGTTTGAAAATTATGGTTTATCTCTTTTTCTATTGGTTGGAGTAGGTCTATTTTTCATTTTTGTTTAAGTAAATTAGGAAAATAGGGGAACATTATATAGTGTGGAAAATATTTAATCAGTGGATGCAAATTGTGTAAGCTTTGGTGATAGGCTGGTGGGTATTGAAGCAATGAATGCATGTTTAATGCATTAAATGCAAACTTTGTGAGATGTGTTGGGCAACTGGTGGGCAACTGGTGGGTACACAAGCAATGAATGCATAGTTAATTTATGGAATATCAGGTGAGTGTTGGGTTTTATTTGTGCTTATTCTCATTTTTTTATTGTTTGGTGTAAGGCTTGTGTGTTTTTAGCTCTGGGTTCCCCTCTTCCATGTTCTTTATTCTAGGAACAGTGCATTATTGGTGAGTAGCTCATTTGCTTGTTAATGATACTTGATAACTAGAAGTATTGCTTGCTATTACAGGGGCTAAGGGGACACACGGGTATAGTAGATGACATATGGTATGCAACCCATAAACATGGAACAATGAAAGGAAATGAGTAGATGAGTATTGCAACAAAGAAGAATTATCACAAGGAAAACTGAATGATTTAAGCAAGGTCTTGTCAACTATGGAGGCATTCAATGCATTAACTATATATTCATTATTTGAGTAGCTACCAGCCTATCAGTAAAGCTCACAAAGATTGTATTTAATGCCCGAATGTTGGGAAAAAAATATCATGTTGGTCTATTTTTTTGTAAATTTTATCATGTGCTTCTATGTTTCATGTTTATGAATAACATATAATCTTGCACAATTTGTATTTGATAGATTATTGTTTTTGGTCTTCCAGTCATATCATTTAGTGCATTAAACATGCATTGACTACTTCAATAATAGTGTCCTATTCTCCTAATTTACTTTAAAAAAATGAATAAAAAGCCTACTCCAACTGATAGAAAAAGAGATAAATTGTTTATTATCTCTCAATTGCAAATGAAACCATTGCAATAGTAACCTACTCATTGGTTTCAACTATTTCATGTATCTTGGTTACATAGTATATGCCATCTACTATACCCATTTTTATAATTAGGCATTACAACAGCAAATAATACTTCTAGTAGCAACAGGACAAAAGTTCTCATACATATGCAATTGTTTCCTTTTGGTTTCAGGCATAGTAGACAAATTAGAATTACAAAAGGGAAAACTCAATACCTTGGTCGAAGCAGGTCCATTATTCATTTTTGTTCAAGAAAATTAGGAAAAAATGACATTATATTTTTTGGAAAATATTTAATCACTAGATGCAAATTGCATAAGCTTTGGCAACAATTTGGTTGGCATTACAACAGTGAATGCATGATTAATGCACTAGGTCAATTATTGATTTTCGTTTTAGAAAATTATGCATATCCCATGATTGCAATTATGCATATCTCTAATTGCAATAGTAAGATGATTTTGGGAAAATAATAGTTTCATGTTTATGAATTACATGGCATGTCATTCACTATGCTCATTTGTCTATTTGGGAAGTCAGATTCTTGAACTAGTGTTCTCCTTTATTGTTCACAATTCTTCCAATACATAATTCTTAGATACATTGGAAGAATTAAAATTCATTGGAAACAAATGAGGAGAATGGTACAAGAATCTGACCTTGTAGCTTCTAGTTGAAGAACTAAGTCTATGTGTAGAAATATATATCTTTGTCCCTTACTTCAATTGCAAGCAATGGTTCCTGTTACAGGCACAATTTAGGAAAATGAGAACAATCTATGACATAGAACATGCTATTCATAAACATGAGACACACAAAAACATAATATAATCTACCAAATATTTAAGAATTAAATGCAAATTGTGTGAGTGTTGTCGCTAACATGTGCTCGATGCACTTGATACACATGGCTTGCTAGTGAATCAAATTTTGTAATCTATATATAATGTCATACTATTTTCTTAATTTACTTGAACAAAAATGAATAATAGACCTACTTCAACCAATAGGAAGAGAAATAAAACATAAGTTTCAAACACCAAAAATATTTCCTTAAGTTACAAGTATAGGAAAAAGACAAAGATATTTTAAACAATACAATTTGATTGACCAAGCAACTATTTGAAAAGCGAACTCAACAATTGCAATAGTAAATTTCTTTTGGGAAAAAAATAGTTCCATGTTTATTGATTACATGACATGCCATTCACTATGCTCATCTATCTATTTGGTGACTTAGATTCTTGAACCACACTTCTGCTTTGTTCTTGAAAACTCTTACAAGGCATAATTTTTAGGCACATTGGAATTCTTAAAATTCATTGGAAACAAAGGGGAACAATGATACAAGAATCTGACCTTCTAGTTGTTTGTTGAACAACCAAGTATATTTGTAGCCATATAGATGTTTTCTTATGACACCAATTGCAGGCAATGGTTCTTGTTACAAGGAGAAATTAGACAAATGAGCACAATCCATGACATATAGTATTTTTTTCATAAACATGAAACACAGAAGGACAGAAAAAAAAAAGTGACCAACATGATAAATTTTTACAAACATCCAAACATTAAATAAAAAAATTTGTGAGGTTTACTAATAGGCTACTGGCCACTCAAGCAATGAACACATAGTTGATGCATCAAATGCCTCCACAATCATTTTCATCTAAGAAAATAAGCCAAATAGAGCGACATGATAAATTTTTGCAAACATCTAGACATTAAATCCAAATTTTATAGGCTTTCCTGGCACACTGGTGCCTATCCAAACAATGAATCCAGAGTTGATGCATTGTATACCTCTACAGCGAACAAGTCCTTTCTCAAAGATCTAAAAGAGTATCGCTTTATGTGGCAACAATAGTTTACCAGATATTAGGATTGGTCCCTATCACTAACACCAGTATGTCATGTTCCTTAAGGCACTTTTTGTTGTTGTTTCTATGCTAAAAAAATGTTTAATGCATTACCTATATTTTGTTATAAAGTGAATGCTAATGATTATTGATTAGCCACAAAAAACTAAGTTGTTGGAAAAATTGCTCAAACAAAACTCCATGGCTTCTTTGACATTCAAGGGCTAAACAAAATTAACAAACATGGAAGAGGGGAATCCAAAGCTAGAAACACACAAGCTTCTCAACAAACAATAAACAAATGAGAATTAGCAAAAATGAAACCAACCACTTCCCTGAAATCTCATGCATTACCTATGCATTCACAAATTTTGTACCCACAAGCCCACCTACAAATCTCGCACAATTTACATTTAGTAGACTATTGTTTCTCATGTGCCACTCATACCATTTAATGCATTAAACATGCATTGATTGCTTTAGTGATTAAATAGTTGCAAAATATATAATGTTCTCCTATTTTCCTAATTTACTTTAACAAAATTGGAAAATAGACCTACTCCAACCAATAGGAAAAGAGATAAATTGTTTAATATCTCTCAATTTCAAGTGAAACTATTGCAACAGTAACATGCTCCTTGGGTTCAACTGTTCCATGTATCTTGGTTTCATAGCATATGTCATCCACTATACCCGTTTGTACAATCAAGCCTTTTAACAACAAACAATATTTCTAGTTGCAATAGGACAAAAGTATTGATATCAAGACAAAGGCAATCACTTAAGTGACTTTGTAAAATGAATAAAGTTGCACTAATACAGTCCTTTTCCCCCAGTTCAAATTAGAAGCATTTGCAAGCGAGAAAGTTTACTGAGCTACAACAATTGATGTACAAAAAAAATTTCACAGAATTTGTAGATCAAGATTTGTAAAATAAATAGTAAAACTTTAATGTAAGTTTGTAGTATGTTGATTAATTTTAGTTGAAATTTAGAGTTTTGTATTGAATGTAGAAAAGAAAAACAAATGAAATAAAGGACAATATCATGTGAAAATCAAAATATAGAGGGTGGAGTTTGTTGTTGATATTGTGAGATTCGTTTATTGTTTTTCTACATTAAAACTTGTTGAAACAAGTGTATATTAAAATTCATATTTTTTGTGTGCTTGTTAAATAATATCAATAATTTTTTATATAAAAGTAATTCAAGAATTTAAATTGGTTTAGTATGAAGGTGGAGAGTTTATTTGTCAAGATAGTAATAGGGAAATGGGCAAAGTGAATGTCATATTGAGAGAAACAAAGAAGGCTATATTTAAAAAAAGATTTACTAAACATAGTTATTTGTTAACATATAAATCATATAAAATAAAAATATTAGTAATAAGTTAAAAATTTAAAAACATTTTACAAAATGGAGATTATATTATATAGAAGGCATATAGAATATAAATATTAGTAATAAGTTAAAAATTCAAAAGTATTTTATCTTCTTGAGTGCCATATTATTTTTGAATATTTTAACCATCTATATATTTTTTATAATATATTTAAGTACTATTTCTAAATTTGATTCATTCAGTTAAATAAACTAATTATAATTAATTTTATTTTCCCTTAATTTAGAAAAGAACATATGCCCATGAAAAATAGGCCATAAAAAGTAAAGTCAATAGGAATAACAACTTTATAGCTAGACTGGAAGTTTAAATATTAATTAATTTCCTTTAAAATATTAATGGACTTACATCATTGGAAAGTCCCACCAAAAGCAATGTGGTGAGGCTTGGTATGGACCAATCCCAATACCTCGTAGGGTGTTAATGGTGAACAAGTGTAAATGGGAATGCTTATCTATGCCTTACTGCACTGCACACCTTCCAGACGTTGACTAAGTGCATGGATAGTGAAAATGACAAGGGTGTTATATGTAAACGTGTGACAATATAGACTTGAAACAAATTTGTCCTTTGATTGATGCATTAGAATATGATCTACAAATTTTGTGAAGAACGTTGGGGCACAGAGAAGTATTTTATTTTTTCGAAAGCAAATGATATCGGCAGAAGAACAATCAAATATTATAGGATGCTATAGAGATGGATTGTTATTGCCTTGTAGAGTATCAAAGATTCAATGTACAAGAATTTTCACTATTTGGTAAAACAAATACATATGGCTATTACTATATTTTTTAGAAAACCTAACTTAGAAATCATACCAAGGTAAGAGTACATGACATATGTTATGTATGTCATAAACATGAAACAACAAAATTCCATGAAGCTCACTACATATGGGAAACTAAATACTTTGGGCAAGGTCTTATTAATTGTGGATGCATCAAATGCATTATTTTACATGTAACAACATACCATTCTTACCCCCCATGCAACTAGTCCACATGTACCAAGTATGCAGAACACCAAACCATATATAGGCCTTCTCGTTTACACCTATTTAGCATTCTAACCTTTGGGCTAAAAAATCATTACTTTACTGGGAAAATTGCTTAAACAAAACTCACCATAGAAATAAAATTGTATATATTTAGATTATTAAATTTGTCGTACTAGTTGACCATATCAAAGGAAAATCCAACAAGTATGCTTGCATTGGCATAAAATTTAATGCATTAACTATGCATTTGTTGCTTTGCAACAAATTACAGATATTTTCCAAATTTTATGATGTGCTTCAATTTTGCTAATTTTCTTACAAGAAAATAAAAATTAAAGCCACTACAATGAATAGAAAAATAGATACGATAAAATATACTTAAATTATACAATATGATCAGTGTTCAAAGCGAAACATTGCATATGGATTGTATATCACATGTTCGCAATTATGCATAACTCTAATTGCAAAAGTAACTTGTTTTTGGCCGAAAAATAGTTTGATGTTTATGAATTACATGGTATGCCATTCACTATAATCATTTATCTATTTAGTAAGTTAGATTCTCAAACCAGGCCTCCCCCTTATTGTTCACAAATCTTCCAAGGAATAATTTTTAGACACATTAATGGAAGGCTTAAAATGCATTGGAAACAAAGGAGAAGAATGATACAAGAATCTAACCTTCTAGTTTCTTGTTCAACAACCAAAAATATTCATAGTCAGATAGATCTTTTCCTTTGACTCCAATTGGAAGAAATAGTGCCTATGACAGGGACAAATTAGACAAATGAGCATAGTCCATGACATATAGTATGTTATTCATAAACATGAAACACAAAAGCACATGATAAAATTTGCAACAAAAAAAGACCAACACAACAAATTTATGCAAACATTTAGACATTAAATACAAATTTTCCAAGCTTTGCTAATAGATTGATGGTTTCCCAAGCAATGAATACATATTTAATGCATTATAGTCCTCCACAGTTGATAAAAATGGCATATAATATGTTATTCATAAACATGAAACACATAAGCATATGATAAAATTTGCAAAAAAATAGACCAACGTAATAGTTTTTTACAAACATTCATACATTAAATACAATTTTTGCAAGTTTTTTTGATAGGTTGGTGGCTACCCAAGTAATGAATACATAGTTAATGCATTGAATTCCTCCATAGTTGAAGAGACCTTGCTCAAACCATTTAGTTTTTCCTGTGATAATTCTTGTTTATTGCAATAGTCACCTACTCCTTCGCTTTAACTATTCCAAGTTTGTGGGTTACATATCATATTCCATTTACTATACCCATTTGTCCCCTTGTCCCTTGTAACAACAAATAATACTTCTAGTTATCAAGTATCATAAATAGACAGACAAGCTCCTCACCAGTAATGCATTGTTCTTACAATAAAGAACATGGAAGAGGGGAACCCAGAGCTAAAAACACGGAAGCTTTTCAAAAATATTTTAAACAATACAATTTGATTGGACAAGAAACTATTTCAAAGGAAGATTCAATAATTCCAATATTAACTTGCTACAACTGTATTCATTATACAAAGTCACTTAAGTTGGAGCCATTTTCTTAATATCAGTACTTCTACCCTACTACAACTAGAAGTATACTTTGTTGTTATAAGGCCTAATTGTACAAATGGGTATAGTCAATGGCATATGACATGGAGCAGTTGAAGACAAGGAGTAGGTTACTATTGCAATGGTTTCATTTACAATTGAGAGATAATAAACAATTTACCTCTTTTTCTATTGGTTGGAGTAGGCCTATTATTTAGTTTTGTTAAAGTAAATTAGAAAAATAGGACATTATATATTTTGTAAAAATTTAATCATTGGATGAAATTATGCCATCTTTGGCGAGAGGCTAATAGGTACCAAAGTAGTAATTGTATGTTTAATGCATTAAATGGTATGACTGATGAATCAGAAACAATAGTCTATTAAATGAAAATTGTGTGAGATAATATGGTATTCATAAGCATGTAACACAAAAGCACACAAGAACATTGGTTCAAGAATCTGACTTTCAAAATAGGAAGATGGGCATAGTGAATGACATGCTATGTAATTCATAAAAATGAAACTATTTTTTGCTCAAAAGCAAGTTGCTTTTGCAATCAGAGATATGCATAATTGCAATCATGTGATATGCAATTCATTGGTTAAATATTTGTCAGAATTTATAGTGTTTTCCTACTCTCCTAATTTTCTTAAACAAAAATCAATAATAGACCTAGTGCATTAATCATGCATTCATTGTTGTAGTCCCAACTAGTCCACTGGCAAAGCTTGCGCAATTTGCATCTAGTGATTAAATATTTTCCAAAATATATAATGTCATATTCTTCTAAATTACCTAAACAAAAATGAATAGTAGACCTACTGGAAGACAATCAAATTTGATTGGCCAAGTAAGTATTACAATTGCAAATGAGAAAATTAACAATTGAATGCACATTGTGTCAGTTTTACTGCCACCATGCACTTGATGTGCCTAGAATTTTTCTCAAAGGAAAGTTATTGTTGCAATCAGAGAAGGTCAATATTGCAATTGTATAGTGTACATTGGATATGGTATGCTTGTTGATCAATCTACAACTATTGCATTAAATGCCTACATGGTCGGCGAGACATTGTCCAAAGTATACATTTTTCCCTTTTGTAATTCTCATTTGTTTACTATGTCTGGATTCCAAAGGAAACAATTGCATATGTAACCTGCAGTTTCTTAGTTTCAACTGTTTCATGTTTATGAGTCGGATAGCATATGTTGATTTCTTTATCCATTTACTACGGATGGTGTATTAACTTTAGTTTACTAGGCTTCCTAAATTAGGTTTAGTGTTTACGAAACATGTGTGTACATTATTTTCAAAGTTAACTCAACATCCTAAAGTAATTGGTAGTTGTCCACCTGCTTTTGCATGTCTACAATTACCTGTATTTGATATAGTTCACATCTTCAAGTTATTTATAAACAATGTAGTTACAGTCATTTGAATTTGTTTGAACTAATCCTCAAAGTTATTATATATTGAATCTTTGATTCTCTAAAAACTAAAAAAGCAATGTAAACTATAAAACTCTGTGGAAGCATTGGAAAGCTACCACTATGCTATTCTACAACAATTTGTTGTCGTTTTGTAGATGACCTCTTTCTTGCAAACGATAATGCATTTTTTTCCCTCAGCATGAGTTATCATAATATTTCATGTGCTTCTCAAATATAGGCTTTTTAACTTTATTATAGTTATTGCCTAAGGTTGCTAATTCATTAAACCTATGCTATACATTGTCCAACATGACCTTCAGGGCTCTAAACCTTTCCTGTATTTTTTGAGATTATTCTAGGTAGTTTGACCCAGACCATTCATGCACATATTTAACAATTCTACCCATCCTGGTGTTGAAAATTGAGGTGTTCATGTAGCTTAATACTTTGTAAAAATTTATGATTGATGATCTAAATATGTATTCTTTGTTACAAATTCTTTGTGGGTGATTCATCTAATTAATTCATTTTATCATTTGTAGAATGAAGATAGAAGATTGTAGAAAAATTAGATAGAATATTAGAAGATACACAACATATACCATGGAGAAACCCTTTCAGGGAAAAAATCCACCAAGAATCAATGTATTATTTAATCTCAGAATAAGATTACAATAATTCCAATCCTTGCTTGAGATGCTTCTTTTTCCTTCAACAAATCTTCTTCACAACCTACAATAAAAACTTATACAAACTCTCTTCAACTTGCTTGAGATAAATAGGCAATAATCAACCTTGTAAACTCCAAAGAGTTACAATTACAAAGCTCAAAGCTTATCACCAAAAACACCTATCTATTGCAAGTAGAGTTCTACCGTGAAGAACAATGTCAAATCAACTCCATCCATTTGGGCATCCCAAACTAAATGCATAACTCAACCTTTATTCTGAAGATATTTCTTATGCCTTGCATAACCACCCCATTTTGAACTTGTTTAAAATAGGCCCCCCTCTTTTTTGTTATATTTCCTTTGGCCTTTCTTTTTTTGCCTTAGGCGTTTTCTGTTTTGTTTTGATGGACGCGGGACCAGGACCGAAACAGAACTTTAGAATTTTTTCCAAGTTCTGGTTTTCATTCCATTCCGGTTCTGGTTCTGCTAGTTTCCTTTGTTGTGTTTGTTGTCTTTTGTTCTTGCAGGCACGAGATGCAGAACAAAACTGAACTTTAGAACTTTTTCTAAGTTCCAGTTATGTTTCCCCTTACGGTTCTGGTTTCGGTTCCGTTGGTTTCCTTTCTTTCCTTGGCATTTTCTTTGTTGGTCTGGTGAATGCAGAATCGGGACCGAAACCAAACTTTGGAATTTCTTCCAAAGTTTTGGTTTTCGTTTCGTTCTTGATTCTGGTTCCGCCAGTTCTTTCTTTGTTTTGGCGGAAGCAGGAAGCAAACCAAAACCAAACTCTAGAACTTTTCTGAAGTTCTAGGTTACGATTACGATCCGGTCCTAGTTCCACCAAATGCATTTATTTTCTATTTTGATCCCTTCATTTGGTCGTGAGGTGTTTTTCTTCCCTTCCCTTTTCCTTTTCCTTTTCATCCTTTCTTTGTTGTTTCTTTGTGTGTTGTCGGAGAGGAAGCCGGGATGGAAACCGAACCTAGAATTTGGAGAAAGTTCAGGGTCAAGTTTTTGTTCCGCGTCTGCCCCCGTTGTGGTTTGCCCAGGGTCAATTTTTGCTCTGATCCCGCTTGCGTTTTGGTTTCATGTTTTGTTATAGTTCCAAATCCAGTCCCTGTTTCGGTTTCATTTTGGTCCCGCCTCCACCCAAGTTGAGTCTCTTTTTGCTAAGTATAAATGAATGAAAGATATATAAAAGGTAGGGTGAATGATGATATTTTCTATGCTTTAGAGGACTAATGAAGGCATTATGTTGTAGGTGCATTGATGAATCCTATGAGCACAGACAAGTTTGGGTGGTGTGTCAGTTTGATGGGCCTTAGTGCCCATGAATTTCAGTAGCCTTGTTGTGCTCTAGAGGTGTCAGTAAGATCTTCGTCGAGTGGGAGATGTTGGAAAATGTGTCTCAATCTTACTGGCATGAAACTTCTAAAAGATAAAAGTCGGTGTGACATTCTTTTTGTCTAGCCGACTAGCAGCTGTGTAACCTTGTGAAACACTCAAGTTGTCAAGGCCTTGTTGCTATCTTACTGACTGGAGTTATCACTGAGACTTTCCTTTTGCTGTGATTTTTCCTACCTCTCTTTGCTCGGGGAGATCTCTTGCCGACGGTTTGGTTCCTATCGGATGTCTTCAGTGAGACTCCTAGCGATAGGTAGCATCGGGGAGAGGTGTGACCTTCAGAGACTCTTAGCGACTGGGGATCTCTCACCGATAGTTTAACTCTTCGGTGTGACCTGACGGCTCGGTGGAAGTCATAGCAATTGTTGAAGTCTCTCCCATAGAGGACACATCGATAAGACTTAGGGGTTCTATATGACTCATAGCAAATGCGATAGTCTTCCCGATGAGTCTATTATGGACTTCAATGAGAAGTCTCACCGATCTTGCCGATAGCGATAGTCTAGGTGATGGTCTTAGATATCGGTATGACTATTGCAGCTCATTATGACCTCTTGTTGATAGTTGTAAGCTATACCGATAGCATCAGTGGAGCATTGTAGCATCAAGGAGACATGGCTAGTGTATCACCGACATGTGATTTTGCTTGAATGACTTTTGACCGTCTGAGGATCCTAAATGGTATGTGTTTGACCAATCGAAGGAGGCTGAAGGTGAAAATTTGGTGGTTAGACTATTGCGGCTATTCCTGTGAGGAACCTCAACAAATCATGAACGACATGGATATACTTAGAAATTAAAGATGATGTTCGGTTAGATGAATAGTTCAGTGGATGATCAGTGTGTGTGAATTCATTTTAGAGAGCATTGTAATTGGGATGTTTTGTACAAGGTTGATAATTGAATATGCTGCTATAAATTGACATCAGAAAGGTTAAAGCATGTCAAGAGCATCTGATGTCATTTCTCAAGGAGGTCAACACATGACGATTCCCAGCTGAGAGGAAAGCATGAAAAGTGGAAGTGGCAAGTCTTAATGATAGACGGTGTGTTCACTGGCAAGATTAGGTGGACATGAATGACAACACCCCGGGAGCATTCAAAGCAACTCTGCGGAGTAGTTTTCGAGGTCGAGGATGAATCGTGTGAAGTCTTAATAGCGGATGTGAAGGCTATGAATTAATGACAGTGGTTGTAAAATATATGGAAACCATGTTTGAGAGAGATCTTCTTCGCCAACATGGACAGAGTATATGCATTTAATGCATCCTTGACTTTGGTAAAAAAAAACTCTTCAGGGCCGACATTTTCTGTAACTGACTTATTATGTAAACCCTAAACGGGGCCAACGCTTTTGAACGTGCGAGTATATATGGGACTTTTTCCTCTTTGTAAAAGGGGGGGGTATCTGTTTTCTTTGTAATCAGATCCTTTTTTTTAGAAATATCTTCTTCCTTTTGGTTAAGAATTAGAAGTTAGAGTTAGAAGGTAGAAAAACTAGAGAGCAGAAGTAGAGTAGGAGTCAAGTTCAGTAGGAGGAGGTGATGTATTTTCCAGATTTTCTTAGTATAGATGGAGATAATTCGAAGACATGGGTTTTCTGTACACTGGTGATCTTTCCAGATTTGTAAGTGTTGTTTATCTGTTTCACCAATAGTAGAAGCAACCAAATTTAAATCTACTTCATATTGTGCTCCAGAATGGTATTTATCTTGGGTTAATTATTTTATTTGGAAAGCTTTCAAGGAATGGAATTTTATCTTATGTTTTGTTTAAATGATGATTTGCAATCTACTGTTAAATTTTGCACTGTGAATGAATGAAACTTTATATTAATTACAAGTAACTTTATTCTACAGTTTCAGTTTAGGAATTCCTTGGAAGGTAACAAGTCTAATTAGTTGGATGAATCAAAATTCTCTTCAGTTTAAAGCTTTAATCTATCTTTTTTATGTTTCTTTAAAACCATTGGTAAAAGTAGGTTTAAATATATGTTTGATCTTATAACAATCCAGAAGCTCAAAACCAGTAGGTCCCTTGAACATTACAGCCATATTGACCACTTCGTGAAATAGCAACGTTGTGAACCAACATCAAAGACCTTGGGAGGTGATTAGTTTGATTTTTGATTGTCTTTTTCAGGAGAGGTGAGATATTCCACTTTTATCTTACATATATGTTGTGGGTCAACTTGGCACCATCAACAGATCTGGCGCTAGGAGGGCACAAAAGAGAAAACTGGATAATATTAGGTTTTTCTCACCAGAAAGGTCCCATAGTGTTCTTCGATTAGCTGAAAACCCACCACCTTTGATAGAACTCAAGAACCCAACAAGACACAAGATTCACAAGACTGGGGCAACCATTATACCACCCTTGTCAGCTCCACTCACTCCATCAGGCTTTTCACCAATACCTTGGTGGATACCTATCAATCCACCATCGAATCCATCTCAAGTGCCATTACAGCTGGTTCATCCCATCCAACATCTGGCTCAACTACCACCACCGCCACCAATGGCAATTTTTTCTAATTAATACCTCTCCATTGGGGACTATTCCTAGAGGCTTTCATGATATTCCTAAGAATCCTAAGAGATTTTGTCCCAAAACATTCATGGTGAATCAAGGAGTGTTGAAGAGCACATACAAGCTTTTAAGGACGCTTGTACCAGAGCCCAGATAGCTCACCATGATGTAGTTTGTATGTTTTTCCCTTATTCCTTAGGGGATATGGCATACAACTAGTACCTAAATCTTCCACAAGGTTCTATTCAGAGCTGGATAGACTTGGAGAATGCTTTCATCAATCAATTTAGAGTGTATGCGGATCTAGCCATTTTGTTCCACCAATTTGCTACCATTAGGAAGGAGCCATGTGAATCCCTGCCCTTGTTTAATACCAGGTTTCAACGAATGTATAGGAGACTACAGGACCCCTATCTAGTTGCTGAGAATAGTGCCATTCAAGCATATTTTAGAGTTATAGACCCTTTGCTTGGCATGTTCCTGTAAAGGACTTATCAGCAGGCGGATATTGATTCCCTGTCTAAAGTTTATCATCTAGCCATCAAGTTGCAACAACAAACTATCTCTCAACAAGGAAGTTTCGAAGGAGGTTTTCCTTCTATGGGGTATCAGATGCCTAACCCAACCCCTTTATTCAATATCATCCCAGGAATGTATCCTTCCCATTATGGACCTATATCTGAGTTGCAAACTCAATCTCCTATTCCATTCTTTGCCAATGGAGTCCCTGACTTCTTTCAGCAATCACAGGCTCATCATAGTCTACATGGTCATCATAGCCAAGCTGGAATACCAAATCCTGTCGGTAAGCCACCTGTTGCTAAGAATACTGAGAGTGAAAAGATAATTCAACTCACAAACGAGGTGTAGAACTTAAAGAAAACTCTGTCTCAAGTCACAAATTATATGGCTCAACTTAAACTGAATCCCTCTCAAAACCAAGGTAATTACCCTAATCAGAGTAATAACAATCAGGGAAATTATCTGAACAACTACAGTCACAGCCAGAGGAATTATCAAGGCCAAAACTCCCCTAACCAAGGCTATCAAAATAAAAATAGAGGATATAACCAAAGGCCAAATAAAAATCGACAATGGAATATAGGGCCAAATAACAGCAGAGCTTCTCACAATTATCAAGCTAATGAGGACAGGCCACATGTTTCGAATGTGGTTGACCTCAATTTTATGATTAATTGGTGCAGGTTGCATGATACTACAACTCATTCCAAGGTAAACTACCCTAAAATGGAGAAGTTCATGAAGATGGCACAAGCATATGCCCAAATGTTCCAAGGGAATTTAGATAAAGGAGGTGGCTCAGTGGATACAACAATGACTTATGACCTCTTTGAGGAAGAACCTTCATTCCCAATGTAAAATGAGAATGAACTAGAGGAAGATGTGTATGATGCCCAAGCCTTTAGAAAAAGGGAGGACACTTCCTAAGAAATCAGAATAAGGGTTCGTTCACTACATCAACACCACCTAATCACATGGTGCCTCCAAATCAAAGTGCTGATAATAACCCTCCTCCACCAAAAATTTTGCCTGACTCCCATAACAAAGGTAATTCATCTGGTTTTTTCAAATATAATGCAAGCCATAGCATATAATTTGATATTGTTTCTTAGATGTAGAAATAGAAAACCTCTTTATCATACTTTGATATCCTAAAGTGGTGCCCTACCCAACGAGAGAGTGTCGAAAGATTTGGAAGAAGCTGATAAATCAAAAGGGAAAACCAAGGTGGCACCCACTGCAGACATGAACACAACTTTGTACAGAAGCAAGGTAGGTACCCCACCATTTCTTTTAAGTTTGAGAATATGTGGGAAGAATCTACATAATTGTCTGCTAGATTCAGGGGCTTTCGACAATGTTATGCCATTTTCTATATGCAAGAAATTGGGATTGAACCCTATCCAAACAAACAAGAAGATCATCCAACTTGATAAAACAGAGGTTAATGTAGTTGGAGAATTGAGAAATATACATGTGCAAGTAGGGTCTAACCCTATGATTTTAACCAATATGGATATACAAGTAGCAGACATTCCCGAAACTTATGGTATGCTTTTGAGCAGAGATTTAATGAAGAATATAGGGGGATACCTCTCCCTTGACTTTTCACACATGTGGCTTCCATGGAGGGGAATTCCTACCCAGATTAGGATTGAGAGTGAATCTCATCTCAAACATATCATCACTGAGTATGACTGTCCTAATGAGGTAGCTCATTTTGAAACCGAGATAGGGATTTATAAAAGAGAGGAAATTCTGACCTTTTTGGTTCTTGATTCTAAAGATCCTTCAATACAAAAATCCCCTGATCCCATGATTAATGTAAACCAATAGGTGTTGATCAGGAAGCTACAATAGGATCAGCTGGTCTTAGGGGACGATATCGATTTATAGAGTATTCTACTCCCTAATTGGTGCAGGGTACACTACCAAAATCATTCGGAACTGACCTGCCAACCTTGCATCCATGTTCTAAATCACGTTTTCCAAACTGAGGAAATGAGCCTAAGTAATCTTGAGGCCATTTCATATCACTTCTCATTCGAAGCCAAAAATGCAATAATGTTAACCAAGGATAATATACCTTCAGAGGAAGTCCCTTCTCAAACGGAACCTACCCCAGTCATAATACCGAACCAACATAGTTACAATGAACAACCCCAAGGTTTGTTTGATACCCCTGCACCCACAATAGCCTTAAAGGAATCAACCCCTACTCATGACCAGCTGTGGACCCTCACGTTTGATGGATCCAAATCCAAAACAGGGTGTGGTGCTGGAATTGAATTAACCAGCCTAAAAGGGAAAACATTTTTTGCTTCTTACAGATTGCAGTTTGGATGCACCAACAATATAACAAAATATGAAGCTTTAGCTCAGGGACTGATGTTCGCACATCAGAAGAAAGTTATTGCCTTGATGGTTAAAGGAGATTCAAAAGTAATTATCAAGCAAGTGCACATCCAGTACATGTGCCACAATAAAAGGATGTCAGCTTATAGAAATCGGGTGTGGAACCTAATTGAAGACTTTGAGGCTTTTGGGATTAGTTTGATCCCTAGAGAGGAGAATCAAATAGTTGATTCATTATTTGTTGCTGCAAGTACCCTAGAGCCCATGCAAGACTCTAAGCTTAAGAGATTCTTAGTAGAGTTTATATCCACCCCGGTTGTTCCTGATAACATCAAGAACTTTCAAGTTTTTGATGATGATCGACATATCCTTGCTTTTTTAGCAAGCTCAGATGTTTTTGGACAGATCATCGATGAATCCAAAAGGGACCAAAGAGATTGGAACCCCGAAGACTACAATAAAGAAGGTTTCCTCAATCTAAAAGTTAATAGCATTCCCAAGGGAATGGTGGCCTTAGAAAGAATTTTTGATTCAGACCCACGGGCTCAGGAAAAGGTATCAATTGAAGATAAAGGAGGTGAATATGAAACTGTTAACCTAGCTGACTTTGGCCCTGAAAGAAATGTTTACATAGGGAAATACTGCCCTGAAGCAATTAGAAAAGATATATTGAGGGCACTGAAAAATTATATTGCTACAATAGCTTGGGGGTATGAAGATCTAAAAACATTTGATGCTTTTGTAATGACTCATACTATTCCTTTGAAGCCTGAAGCTAAACCATTTCAGCAGAAACAACATTCTGTCAATGCCCTCATTGAACCACTGATCTTTAAGGAAGTTCAAAAATTTATTTCTGCAAGAATAATCTTCCCTATACGACATTCAACATGGGTGGCTAACTTGGTTCTAGTTCGTAAGAAGAATGGAGAGATTAGGCTATGTGTAGATTTCAAGAATCTGAATAGAGCTTCAGAAAAAAACAACTACCCACTCCCTTCTCTGGACGAAGTCTTGCAAACTGTCAATGGGTCTCAGATGATGTCATTCCTAGATGGTTATTCTAGGTACAATCAGGTGATCGTTAATTATGAAGACAGAATGAAGACAACTTTCACTACTAAGTGGGGAACATTTGCTTACAGGAGGATGCCATTTGGTTTGATAAACGCTGGAGCAACCTTTCAACGTGCCATGGATGTAGCATTCAAAGATTTGATTGGCAAATGCATCATTATTTATATGGATGACTTAACTGTATTCTCTAAAGATAGACTAAACCATGATGTAGACTTGGCTAAAGTTCTTGAAAGATGTATCCGATATGGTGTCTCTTTGAATCCTAAAAAATGTGTGTCTGTGGTTTCTGAAGGGAAACTTTTGGGACACATAATCTCAGAAAGAGGGATATCGATAGATCTCAACCGAGTTGAGTCTATTTTAAAGTTAACCATACCATGAAGTAAGAAGGAGATGAGATCTTTCTTTGGAAAGATCAACTTTGTCAGAAATTTTATCACAGGTTTTGCAGAAATTGTTATGCCATTGAATGAGATGATGAAGAAAGATGCTAGAATAGAATGGATTAATGAGGCAAAGGCTACTTTTTCTCAGGTTAAGCGATCCATTTCAGAAGCACCAGTCCTCACCAGTCCTAACTACTTGAAGCCATTTTATTTTATTTTTTTCCTCTGAACACTCATGTGCAGGTGTCCTAACTCAACGAAGAGGGGAGGGGGATGAGAGGCCAATTTCCTTCATGAGTTCTTTGTTTAAGAATGTTGAAGTCAAGTACCCACCTCTTGAGAAACAAGCTTTTGTGTTGGTTAGAGTTGTCAAGAAGTTCAGGCATTATATCCTCTGAAGTTAGATTATTTTTGTAGTTCCTGATGTTGTTGTGAAGTCTCTACTTATGCAGAGCGAGTTGGGAGAATGAAGGGGGAAATGGATGGCTATTCTATAGGAGCTTGATCTAGAGATTCACCCTATGAAACTTGTCCAAGGTCAAGGCCTGTCTAAATCAATGGTAGATGTTGGTGAGAACATTATTTGTCAACAATACACAACACAATCCTTTTCCAATGACCCTTGGTATGCGGATATTATTCATTTCATGCTCAATAATTGGTGCCCAGAGGGAATGGATACAACTCAAAGGGGATCAGTGAGAATGAAAAGCTCCCACTATATGAATTTGAGGGAGTTTACCTACGATGTTTTGATCAGCAAGAGGCTAAGCATGCAATCGTTGAATTTCATGGGAAACATGGCACAAGTCATGGTTCTGCAGATTCGTTAGCACATCAAATCCTTAGATCTGGTTATTATTGGCCATGTGTGTTCAAGGATGCACACCAAAATGTAAGAACATGTCACATATGTCAAATTTCTGCATCAAGGGAACGCTATTCAACCATGCCACTACAGCCTATTTATGAGGTAAGGCCATTTGCCCAATGGGAACTTGATTTTATTGAAGTAATTAACCCAAATTATTCTACAAGACACAAATTAATTTTGACTGCCATGGATTACTGCACGAGATGGACATAAGCTATACCTTGCAAGAATAGCACAATGAAGGTAGTAATCAAGTTCCTCACCGAATACATCACAACTAGGTTTGGAGTACCCTTTGCACTGGTATGTGACAATGGCCCTGCCTTTTATTCTGTCGAGTTTATATCATGGGATTATGATTATAAAATTGTTTTAAATTATTCTTCAAACTATTATCTGCAAGGAAATGGAGATGCAGAATCAACTAATAAGAATCTCCTAGGAGTAATCAAAAAATTGCTAGAGAAAAACCCTAAAGACTGGCATACCCAGTTAAGATTTGCTTGATGGGAAGATAGGACTAGGATCAAGGCTACTTTAAAGACTTCACCATTTAAGCTAGTATATGGCCAAGAGCCCGTGTTCCCTATTCACTTGCAAATACCTGTCCTTAAGTTTATGCAGGAATTTTACTCTAGTGATGATAGGATTGAAGGTTAGCTAGCTTGTTGAGATTAGAAGAGCAGAGAGATGTCGCCTTGCAATAATTCTTTAGACACCAGGTTGTTGACAAACATTGGTTTGAAAAAAGAGCCAAAATCAAGGCTTCCAGAATATCAGACCTTGTGTTGATGTCGGATAAAGCTAATGAAAAGAAGGGAAATCACCAGAAATTTGACAAGCTATGGTTGGGTCCCTATCAAATTGTTGAAATCCTAGGAGAAAATGCCTTCCAGCTGAGTAGTTTAATGGGAGAACATGTTCCATTGCTAGTCGATGGATAGTTTCTTAAACATTATTTTGAGTCGTAAATTTTGGTATTCTTGGTGGGTTGTATTTATGTAAATAATTTGTTGTTCTGTATGTAAATAGTTTTGTGGTTTTCCTTGTTTGCCTTTCCTTTTGTTCTTTTACTTGTTGTTCCTTTGTTTTTTCTTTGTGGGGACCTTCATTTTATGCAGTTGTAAGGGGGTTGTTATCTAAAGTATACTTTGGTTACTAGGAGAGAAGCTAGTTTAGATATTTTCAAGTTTTCTGATTGGATGATGTTGTCTTAAATTCATTGTTTTATGCCCATTACCAATAAGAGTTGTGGAAAGTTTTGAAAACAAGGTGCAAAGTAAACAGTCTTCATTAACTATGGCTGAATCTGTCACAAATCAATGAAACATCTCCTTTTGTAATGGTATATTTGTCTTAGGGCGATGGTGTTGTAAGATTTGAGTGAAAAATCCGATTCCCCGGATGCTGTTATAAGGTCCATGGTAGTTTTCAACCCAGAATAGATGCAGACATCTGACATATTGAGAAATAATTGAATGAAATATCTAAAACTCCAAGAGAAAAGAAAATAAAAAAGAACTATCTAAGAAAAGAAAAACTCAATATGAATGGGTGATTCCAGTATCTCTACCGGGGCTATGGATGCCTGACTGGCAGTAGAGCAATGTTGTGAGAAAACTAAAGGTATCTCCGTCGGGGCTATGAACGCCTGACTGGCAGTGGAGCTATGCCCAGGATATCATTGCACAACAGTTAAAGGGAATCAACTCATGTAGTTCAAATCTTGCACATTATTGTTCAAAAGATGAGGAAAAATTTGTAAAAGGGTGATGCACCATCAAGCAGACACATAGATTTAGGGGTAGCTAGTGTTGATTTACATTTGAGATTCTGGCTCAACCTTGGTTGTTAAAACTAACCTAACTGGAGTGGTGATGTCCATAAACCGGGAGTTCTAGGTAGTTGAATCCTTCAGTTTCTTGAAAATGGTTAAACCATTTTTCCTAGCCAAGTCGCCAATTTTTATGCCTTGCATAACCACTCCATTTTGAACTTATTTAAAATAGGTCCCCCTCTTTTCTGTTATGTTTCCTTTGGCCATTTTTTTTTTTCCTTAGGCATTTTTTGTTTCATTCTACGGATGCGGGACCAGGACCGAAACAAAACTTTGGAATTTCTTCCAAGTTCTATTTTTCATTCTATTCCAGTTCCAGTTCTGCCAGTTTCCTTTGTTGTGTTTGTCGTCTTTTGTTCTTGCGGGCGCGGGACGCGGAATAAAACTGAACTTCGAAACTTTTGCTAAGTTCCAGTTCAGTTTCCCCTTCCGATTCTGGTTCCAATTTCCTTTCTTTCCTGGGAATTTTCTTTGTTGGTCTGGCGAACACAGAACTAGGACCGAAACTGAAATTTGGAATTTCTTCCAAAGTTCTGGTTTCCGTTTCATTCCCGGTTCCATTTTTTCCAGTTCTTTGTTTGTTTTAGCGGAAGCGGGACGCGGACCGAAACCAAACTCTGGACTTTTCTGAAGTTCCAAGTTCTGGTTCCGATCCGATCCCAGTTCTGCCAAATGCGTTTGTTTTCTATTTTGTTCGCTTCATTTGGTCGTGGGGTGTTTTTCTTCCCTTCCCTTTTCCTTTTTTTTCCTTTCTTTGTCTTTTCCTCGTGTGTTTGCGGAGGCGGAGCAAGGATGGAAATCGAACCTAGAATTTGAAAAAATTTCAGCGTTAGGTTTTTGTTTCGCTTCTGCCCTCATTGTGGTTCACCTAGGGTAGGTGTTTGCTCCAATCCCACTTGCGTTTTGGTTCCATGTTTTGTTCCCATTCCGACTTCAGTCCCAGTTCCGGTTTCATTTTGGTCCCGCCTCTGCCCAAGTTGAGTCTCTTTTTGCTAAGTATAAGTGAATGAAAGATATATAAAAGGTAGGGAGAATGATGATATTTTCTATGCTTTAGAGGACTAATGAAGAAATTATGTTGAAGGTACATTGACGAAGCCTGTGAGCACAAAAAATTTCAAGTAGTGTGCCAGTTCGATGGGCCTCAGTGCCCATGAATTTCAGTAGCCTTGTTATGCTCTAGAGGTGTCAGTAAGATCTTCATTGAGTGGGAGATGTTGGAAAATGTGTCTCAATCTTACTGGCATGAAACTTCTGAAAGAGAAAATTCAATGTGACATTCTTTTTGTCTGGTCAACTAGTAGTTGTGTAACCTTGTGAAATCCTCAAGTCATCAAGGCCTTGTTGTTGTCTTACCGACTGGAGTTATCGCTGAGACTTTCCTGTCACTGAGAGTTTTCCTACCTCTCTTTGCTCAGGGAGATCTCTTTCCAACGGTTTGGTTCCTATCGGATGTCTTCGGTGAGACTCCTAGTGATAGGTAGCGTCGGGGAGAGGTGTGACCTTCGGAGACTCTTAGCGACTGGGGATCTCTCGCTGACAATTTAACTCTTCAGTGTGACCTGACGGCTCGATGGAAGACATAGCAATTTTTGAAGTCTCACCCATAGCAGACACATTGGTAAGACTTAGGGGTTCTATATGAATCATGGTGAATGCGATAGTCTTGCCTATGAGTCTGTTGTGGACTTCGGTGAGAGGTCTCACCGATCTTGCCGATAGCGATAGTCTGGGCGATGGTCTTGGATATCGATATGACTGTTGCAGCTTGTTATGACCTCTTTCTGATAGTTGTAAGTTATGTCGATAGCGTCAGTGGAGCATTGTAGCATCGGGGAGACATGGCTAGTGTCTCACCAACATGCAATTTTGCTTGAACGACTTTTGACCGTCTGAGGATCCTACATGGTATGTGTTCGACCAATTAGAGGAGGCTAAAGGAGAACCATTGGCGGTTAGACTGTTGCAGCTATTCCTATGAGGAACATCAACAGATCATGAACGACATGGATATCCTCAGAAATTGAAGATGATGTTCGGTTAGATGAATAGTTTGGTGGATGATCAATGTGTGTGAATTTAGTTCAAAGAGCATTGTAACTGGGATGTTTTGTACAAGGTTGATCATTGAATCTGCTGCTACAAATTGACATCAGAAAGGTTAAATCATGTCAAGAGCATCTGATGTCATTTCTCAAGGAGGTCAACCCACGAAGGTTCCAAGCCGAGAGGAAAGCGTGAAAAGGGGAAGAGGCGAGTCTTAATGATGGATGGTGTGTTCGCTGGAAAGAGTAGGTGGACATGAACAACAACACCCCTGGAGCATTCAAAGCAACTATGCGGAGCAGTTTTTGAGGTTGAGGATGAAGCGCGTGAAGTCTTAACGATGGACGTGAAGGCTGTGAATTAATGATAGTGGTTGTAAAAGATCTAGAAACCATGTCTGAGAGAGAATTTTTTGCCAACACGGACAGAGTATATGCATTTAATGCATCCTTGACTTTGTTCAAAAAAACTCATCTAGGGCCGACATTTTCTGTAATAGACTTATTTTGTCAACCCTAAACGGGGCCGATGCTTTCGAATGCACGGGTATATATGGCACTTTTTCCTCCTTGTAAAAGGGGGGGCATCTCTTTTATTTGTAATTGAATCCTTTTTTTCATAAATATCTTCTTCCTTTTGGTTAAGAATTAGAAGTTAGAGTTAGAAGGTAGAAAAACTAGAGAGCAGAAGTAGAGTAGGAGTCAAGTTCAGTAGGAGGAGATGATGTATTTTCCAGATTTTCTTAGTATAGATGGAGATAATTTGAAGACATGGGTTTTTTGTACACTGGTGATCTTGCCAGATTTGTAAGTGTTGTTTATCTATTTCACCAACAGTAGAAGCAGCCAGTTTTAAATCTACTTCATATTGTGCTCTAGAATGGTATTTATCTTGGGTTAATTATTTGATTTGGAAAGCTTTCAAGGAATGGAATTTTATCTTATGTTTTGTTTAAATGATGATTTGCAATCTACTGTTAAATTTTGCACTGTGAATGAATGAAACTTTGTATTAATTACAAGTTAACTTTATTTTGCTGTTTTAGTTTAGGAATTCCTTGGAAGGTAACAAGTCTGATTAGTTGGATGAATCAACATTCTCTTCAGTTTAAAGCTTTAATCTATCTTTTTTTGTTTCTTTAAAACCATCGGTTAAAGTAGGTTTAAATATATGTTTGATCTTATAACAATCCAGAAGCTCAAAACCAGCAGGCCCCTTGAACATTACAGCCATATTGACCACTTTGTCAAACAACAACATTGTGAACCAACATCAAAGACCTTGGGAGGTGATCAGTTTGATTGTTGATTGTCTTTTTCAGGAGAGGTGATATATTCCACTTTTATCTTACCTACATGTTGTGGGTCAACTTGGAACCATCAACAATATCTTCAAATCTTATCTTCAAAGTAGGCACCCAAGAATGGGCCTACTTAACTCATCCTTCTGAAATATCTTATCATGCAAAAGTGTTAACTCAAAGAAGCCAACTTGGGTGCCCAAGGTGGGTCCAAGTCATTCTCTGTTAACTAAAACATATCTCTCCACCATTCATGCAAGAATGGTCATCCCCTATTAACTGAAAGTAGTCACCTGTTTATTTTCATACAACTCAAGTCATTAGTCATGCATTCCAAGTTAACTGAAGTCAACTAGCATTCAACCAAAACTAACTAAAGATAATTGAACCATAACTGAACTGAACTAAATTGAACTAAACTAAACTGAACTGAACTAATATTGAACTAAATTGAACTAATATTTAACTAAACTAAATTGATATGAATTGATACTAAACTAAACTAAACTAATATTGAACTAAACTGAACTGATATGAACTGAACTAAACTGAACTAGACTGAACTGAGTTGAGCTGAACTTAATGCATGTAAACATCAATCTCTAACTTCTAGGATCTTTACATGCATTACAAAAGTGTTATCTTTTTCTCCAAATGTTTAGCTAAACTAGAGGTGAATTCCACCTTCCATGTGGGCGCCCCATGTGCCCCTATTATTTAGGAACTCATATTGGACACCTCACATGCTCCTAACATTTAGAATTAATTACAAATGTCAATTAACATGATTATTTCATTCAATATTAATCTCTTTATAATCCTAGTGTTGGGGAACACTTTCCAAGGATTTAGGAGATACATGAAATAAATAATGTTTAGGATTGCAATTAAATGGAATCCTATTTCCAACACCTATTTCTCTACCCTTGGTGTGATTTTTCTTGCTCGCTCACAAAGTTGACTTGGCTATAATCATGCATTTACAAAAAAAAAATGCTCTTCAGAGCATTTGCAGATCATACTTGAATGTATCAAGCAAAGGGAAAATTTGTTTGAAGTCAATATTGTCAACTATTTACATGTAACACCCTTACATTGTCACCATGCATGGATGCACCCTACATGTAGCAAGTATGGAGGGAATGGAAGCATAAACAAGCCTTCTTGTTTATTTCTATCTACCATTGTAACTTTCTTGTAAAACAATATTGCTTTATATGCCTTGCTAAGGCTATTGCATATTGATAGGAGACTATCCAACATTGGGATTGGCCCCTATTGCTAACCCCAACATATCATGTTTTCCAGGGAAATTTTCAATCAGATATCTCTGCTAAAAAATGTTCATTGCATCATCTATGTTTTGTTACTAGAAAATCCCCAATTTTAAAATACTATTTTTTTAGAGAATCCTAGCTCATGTGTTTTTGGCAATATGACATCCAATTTTCCCATTTTCTGATTATTTATTAGATTAATAAACTATTTACATTTGTACTAAACCAATCTTTCAAAATTGAAAAATTCCATGAATAGCAATATGACAATGGACAACGCAAACATTATAGCTTGTAGAAATTTAAGGCCTACTCTATGGTTTTTTTCCAATAAGCATTTCATGTCATTGGCTTTTTTCCAACAGGAAAGATACTGTTGCAGCCAGACCAGGTTGCTATTACAATTGTTTGATGTGTTGTAGGAAATTTCCAATTAGATCAAGAATATGACTTTCCAAATAGGCAGACAAGCATATTAAATGATATGCCATGTAATTCTTAAACACATAACAATTTTTTTCCCAAAAGCATGTTTATTTTGCAATCAGAAATATGCATAATTACAATAATGGGATATGTAATTTATTGGTTAAATATTTGCCACAATTTTTAGTGTCTTCCCACTCCTAATTTCCTTAAACAAAAATCAATAATAGACCTAGTGCATTAGTCATGCATTCACTATTATAGTGCCAAACAACCCGCTAACAAAGCTTGTGCAATTTGTATCCAGTGATTAGATATTTTCCAAAATATATAATGTCCTATTTTCCTAATTTACTTAAACAAAAATGAATAGTAGACCTACTACAAGACAACCAAATTTGATTGCCCAAGTAAGTATTACAAATGCAAATGAGAAAATTAAGAATTGAACGCAAATTGTGATAGCTTTGACGGTAGGTTGGTAGGTACTGAAACAGTCAATGCATTTTTAATGCATTAAATGGTATGAATGGCGGATCAAAAACAATAGTCTATTAAATGAAAATTGTGCAAGATAATATGTTATTCATAAACATGAAACACATAAGCATGTGATAAAATTTACAAAAAATAGACCAACGTGATAAATTTTTGCAAACATGTAGACATCAAGTACAAATTTTACGAGCTTTGTTGATAGGCTCATCGCTACTCAAGAAATGAATACTTAGTCAATGCATTGAATGCCTCCACAGTTCACAAGAACTTGCTCAAAGTATTTAGTTTTTCTTGTGATAATTCTCATTTGGTGCAATAGTCACCTACTCTTTTGCTTCAATTGTTCCACATTTATCAGTTACATAGCATATGTCATTTACTACACCCATTTGTCCCCTTAGCCCTTGTAACAACAAGAAATACTTCTAGTTATAAAGTATCACAAACAAACAGATAAGCCACTCACTAGTAGTGCATTGTTCCTATAATAAAGAACATGGAGAGCTCAAAACACATAAGCTTTTCAACAAACAATAAACAAACAAGAATTAGCATAAATAAAACCCAACATTCCCCTAAGATTTCATGAATTAACTATGCATTTACTACTTTCATACCCACCAACTCTCCAACACATCTCGATCAATTTGCATTAAATGGATTAAACATGTATTCACTGCTTCGGGACTAAATATTTTCTAGTATATATAATGTCCCCCTATTTCCCTAATTTACTTAAATGAAAATGAATAATAGACCTTCTCCAACTAATAGAAAAAGAGATAAAACATAATTTTCAAACATGAAAAATTTGTCCTAAAATCCCAACTATAGAAAACCCAAAAAAAAAAAAAACAATACAATTTGATTCGCCAAGCAACTATTTCAAAAGCGAATGCAATAGTTGCAATGGTAACCTGCTTTTGTACAAAAAGAGTTTCATGTTTCTGAATTACATGGCACGTCATTCACTATGCTCATCTATCTATTCAGCAAGTCAGATTCTTGAACCAAGCTTCGCCCTTATTGTTTACAACTCTTCCAAGGAATAATTTTCAGGCACATTGGAAGACTTAAAATTCATTGCAAAATAAAAGGAAAGAATGATACAAGAATCTAACCTTTTAGTTCCTTGTTCAATAACCAGGTATATTTGCAGCCATATAGATGTTTTCCTCTGTCTCCAATTGCAAGCAATGGTTCTTGTTACAAAGACAAATTAAACAAGCAATCATAGCTCATGACATATAATATGTTATTCATAAACATGAAACATAGAAGCATATGATAAAATTTACAAAAAAATAAACAAACATGATAAATTTTTGCAAACATTTAGACATTAAATTAAAATTTTGTGACCTTTGTTGATAGGCTAGTGGCCACTCAAGCAATCATAGAAAGTTGAAGCTAAGGAGTAGGTTACTATTGCAATGTTTTATTTGCAATTCAGAGATAATAAACAATTTATCTCTTTTTCTATTGGTTGGAGCAGGTCTATTATTCATTTTTGTTAAAGTAAATTAGGAAAATAGGAGAACATTATATATTTTGCAAATATTTAATCATTGGATGCAAATTGTGTTAGCTTTGGTGGCACGGTTGTAGATATTGAAGCAATGAATACATGTTTAATGCATTAAATGGTATGAATGGCAGGTCAGAAACAACAGTCTATTAAATGAAAATTGTGTGAGATTTGCAGGTGGGCTTGTGGGTACGTAAGATGTGAATGCATAGCTAATGAATGGAATTCCAGGAAAGCGATCAGTTTTATTTGTGCCAATTTTCATTTGCTTATTGTCTATTGAGAAACTTGTTCATTATTAGCTTTAGATTCCTCTCTTTCATGTTTCCTAAGTTTGTGAGGCCCTTGAATACTGGAGGAGTTATAGAGTTTTTTTTGATAAATTTTCCCAATAGCTTAGTTTTTTGTGGCTAAATCACTCAGCATTAGCATTCACTTTGTAACAAAACATAGGAAATGCACTAAACATTTTTAGCAAAGAGATGACATCAAAAAGTGTGTCAAGAAACATGATCTTCCAATGTGTCTAAGAATTATGTATTGGAAGAGTTGTGAACAATAAAGGAGAGCATTGGTTCAAGAATCTCATTTTCCAAATAGATAGGGGGACATAGTGAATGACATGCCATGTAATTCATAAACATAAAACTATTTTTTTCCCAAAAGCATGTTACTTTTGCAATCAAAAATATGCATAATTGCAAGCATGGGATATGCAATTCATTAGTTAAATATTTGTCAAAATTTATAATGTCTTCCTAGTCTTCTAATTTTCTTAAATGAAAATCAATAATAAACCTAGTGCATTAATCATGCATTCATTTCTTTTGTGCCAACCAACCCTCTATCGAAGCTTGTACAATTTGCATTCAGTGATTAAGTATTTTCCAAAATATATAATGTCCTATTTTCCTAATTTACTTAAACAAAAATGAATAGTAGACCTACTGGAATTTAATGCAATAGTTGTAGATTGATCGACATGTGTGCCATATACAATGCACATCATACAATTGCAATAGTGACGTGATTTGATTGCAATAGTAACTTTCCTTTGAGCAAAATGCCAGGCACATGAAGTGCATGATGACAATAAAGCTAACACAATTTGCATTCAATTCTTAATTTTATCATTTCATTTGTAATACTTGCTTGGCCAATCAAATTTGATTATTTTTTAGCAGGTCTACTATTCATTTTAGCTTAAGTAAATTAGAAAAATATGGAAACATTATATACTTGGGATTTATGGACATATTCTTCATGTTTGAAAACCATGATTTATCTCTTTTGCTATTGGTATAGCTAGAATGGAGGTTTAAATATTAATTAATTTCGTTTAAAGTATTAATCCACTTACATCATTGAAAATTCCCTCCAAAAACAATTGGTATCAAACCATTAAAGGGTCACATTAAGGAAGGGAAACAATATCGAAAAGTTCCTTGAGAAACACAATATGCTCGGGCTACTGGTATGGAGAAATCCCAATACCTCGTAGTGTGTCAATGGTGAACACGTGTAAACGGGAATGCTTGACTATGCTTTGTTGTGTTGCATACCTTCTAGATGTCAACTGAGTGCATGGATAGTGAGAATGGCAAGGGTATTACATTTGGATGTGTGAGAATATAGACTTGAAACAAATTTGTCCCTTGATTGATGCATTAGAATAGTAGCTTGTTGCTACATAAAGCAATACTATTTTAGATATTTGAGCAAGGTCTTGTTTGCTATGGAGGCATACAATGCATTAACTATCGATTGATTGCTTTGATAGGCACTAGCCTACTAGTAAAGCTTATAAATTTTGGATTTAATGACTAGATGTTTGCAAAAAATTATCACGTTGTTCTATTTGGCTTATTTTCTTAAAGGAAAATGAATGGTAGACCTACTTGAAAGAATAGAGAAAGATATAAATGATAATTTTCAAACATAAAAAATATGTTCTCAAGTGTTTGTTGTCACCTAGAAATGCACCCTGATGCAAAGTTGTCAAACTGAGCTTTCTGGTGAAACATTGGATCACTCCAAGGCTGTGGGTCACCTGAAATTGGAGTGAACCTCCAGAGAAGGCCGGCTTCCTTTGGGCATCACCTAAACTATTGATCCTTTTGAGGTAAAGGGAGAAAGAATACATACAAATAAAACTAAACTAGCTTGTTCCTATGGTGATACATCGAGCTTGATAAGATCAAAGGAATACTTGGGATGCACTTGAAATTTGTTAATGATCAGCAAGACACACATCAAATTCTATGAGCTACACATCAATATGTCACAACAAGGCTTGGTACACACACGTTTTGAATAAGCGAAACTACTTTCACATAATAGAATCTGTATATGATTATAAAACACTAGCTTGTGATTCATACAATGGTGCCCTTTTACAAAGGAAGGCATGAATGTCAAATGAAGTCATAAAGGAATAATGAAATTCACAAAATAACTTGACTATTGACCTGAAACGCACAACACTCTGCAAGAATAATGAGAGAAGAACTGAGCATCAACAGAGGCCAAGGCAACTTTGTATTTTTATATTCCAATATCTAGTTGAGTTACAAAGTATACATTTAATCAAGAAAGGATTGATAAAAAAATCACTAACTCCCTTGAATGCATAAAATTGAACTATTTACAAAAAAGGAAAAAAATGCCTTACATACAGACTGATATCGGCCCCTTAGGGCTTACAAAATATCTGAGCTCAGAAAGATCAATCCTCGGATCTTTTTATTGAATTAAATGCAGCACCTCTACATGTCGCCACTATGTGTGTCGATGAAGAGCTACCCTCATAGAAGCCTTATGATATTTTGCAGCTACTGCATTCATTTGATCCATCGTGTCTGGTTGAGCTACTTTGGCTGCACCTTGAATGCTCTGAGCCTGCAATAGGTACATGTCGCCCTTCATCCTGTTGATGCTCTTTAGATTGCCATGGTTTACCTTCAGATCTCTCTGATTGGCTAAGTGAAATCCACGCAGCTTCTTCGGGTGGTCAAAACTTCCCCTGTTGAACCGCATTCGGTGAGACACTAATTGTGTCTCCCAGATGCGGTTAAACCTTTTCGCAAGTATCAGCATAGTATGGAGTCATCGCTGAGAGCTCCTAGTGAGCCCAAAGAATCATACCGATTCTACTGGAGTCATCGACAAGACACCATTTATCTCCAAGAGATTAGTGGGTTGACGAGTCACGTGGAGATCCCTTCTATCGCTGAGACCACTCATGGTCGGTAAGACATCCCATTGAAAGCCCCATAGTCATACCAAGTTCTCTTATGTCATGTCGGCATCTTCTTTTATCGCCAAGAGACACTCCATTCACCGAGACTCTATATTGAAGTCTCCCTACTGGGCTCTTCGTTTCATTCGCTAAGACTCCCGCTAGTTGGGGAGACCTCACATAGACTATTTTTGCTACACCGAAAGGTCTCAATGCATTATGAGTCACCAAGACAAGGAAATTGTTATGCCGACAAGGAAGCTTCATTATTTTCCATCAGAGAGACTGAAGGTCACTCACCGAGACCTTACGGCAATCGCCCCAACCTACACCGATGAGCACATCCATCCGCCAAGAGATCACCGAGTTGGGGAGACACTGTAGCGAGGATCAAATGTTGCACCGATATCTGCTTTTGTCACCGAGACCTCCTACCTTCGGCGAGACATCTTTGATCGGTGAGACTTCTTTTCAAAACTCGCACACATACGCCGAAAGGATCTTGCATTGTTTTATCAGCGAGACCCGATGTGTTCACCGAGACTCTATATCAAAGAAAAGAACCTCCGCCGAACTGAAAACCTTTTGTCACCGAGACTCATGCTGAAGGGAACCTATGTGAAGTCAGTAAGACATATAGAGATCGCCATGACATCCCCACGAAAAAATTAACTCACGCCGATACGATGCACTCTGTTTCTCTAGTCGGTGAGACAAGAAAACCTCGCTGAGACTTAATGTTGATATCCCCTAGCTCCACCAATGAACCACCATATACATAGTCAGGGCGACATGTTGAGATCGGTAAGATGCAACCCCGACAACTAAGGCATATGCCGATAGAAGCCTCCACGGTCGCCAAAACAATAGAAACGTCTTGCCGAATGAAGAATGCAAAAGACCTATGATCGCTGCGACATAGGATGAGTCTTGTCGATAGGCAACACAGACTCATGCAAGCAGAAAACGTAACATGAGTCAGGGAAACAGTCATAGACCTACGCCGATAGGAACCAGAAAATAGAAAATGCAAGACCCAAGGGAACATATGATGCAACATGGTAAAATATGGGCAGAAAGTGTTCAAAAGGGCACTTATTTGGAAAATTATGAATGAAAACATATGTAAAACATCATATTTTTACAGCTCCAACAAGATGCATGAAATAATCCTCAATGGAGAAAACCCATTTGGCCCTTATGAACACCTGTAACATGGATGCCCTGCATGATTGAGCCTAAGGGTGAAAATTTAGGCAACAATTTTGGTGACCTTTGCAGGATGTTTTCCTGCTAAACATGAGAACCAGTGACTAGTCTTATCCATTGGGCATGGAGTCGCTAGAAGGCTCAGAAAACAAAAAAAATATCAGTCTTGCACATGGCTTCAACCTCATGAGATCTACAAGTCATAACAGGTTGCCCAAAAAATGAAACAAGGGAAAACGACAGAGAGAAATACCGCGTTAAAACAACATTCAGGAAATGGAGCAAAACAACAAACAAATGAACCATAATGCAGAAGGACTTATGAAAACGTAAAACCTAACTAGATATGTACAAGAAAGGCGCTTATCATACTCGAAAGAAGGGCTTAAGATGTATCCCATTAACTGGGATAGGAAGCAAATCCCCTTCTATCATAGACAACTGATAAGCATTGTGCTCCTTACAGCCTGTGATAACAAAAGGACCAGTCCACATATTTTCAAACTTGGTGTGATGACCTAGCCTACTCTTCAGAACATCCCATTTGAGCACGAGGTCTCCTACTCTAAAAACCTTTTATGTAGCCTTCTTGTCAAAAGTTCTTTTTGTTTGGAGTTGATGATACTCCAAAGCTTTCATTGCTCTGTCCCTTGATTCTTCAAGTTCCATTAGCTCTACATACCTCACAGACATGGGGTCCTACTCCTCAAACGTCTCCAACTGGCGAACAATATCAAGAACCAGAAGCTCCACAGATAGTGGCAATCTTGCCTCTTTGCCATAGACCAACATATATGGTGAATTACCAATAGACCTCTTAGGGGTCACTCTATCTGCCCAAAGCGCATTCTTTAAACTACTGGGCCAAGTCCTTTGATTATCCTCTATGGTTCTTTTAATAATTCTGATGAGGTTCTTATTTGTGCTCTCAGCTAGGCCATTACCTTGAGGGTAATAATTTAAAGATGTGCTCAAATGAATTCCATGCTTAATGACCCATTTAGTTACCCTTAGACCCATGAATGCAAGGGCATTATCAGATATGATGGAGTCAGGCACTCCAAACCTAGTGACTATATCCTCATAGAAGCTCAAAACTAAAGATTCCTTTGCTTCTTTCAAAGCTATTGCTTATGTCCACCTTGTAAAATAGTCAGTGGTTGTAAGTACCCATTTGTGACTAGCACTGGAAGGTGGGTTTATTGGTCCAATAAAATCAATGCCCCATCTCATGAAGGGTTGCTCCACTTGAATTGGATGTAGGGGCATACTAGGCAGCTTCTCCTTTCCTGAAAATAGAGTACATTTGATGCACTTTCTTGACCAGGCATATGCATCCTTGAACAAGCTGGGCCAGTAGTAACCAGCTCTCATGATTTTCCAGGCAGTAGTTCTGGGAGCAAAGTGACCTCCTGCATCCCCATCATGAAACTCATGAAGCACTCTTTCAATTTGATCATTGTGAATGCATCTTAATAGGACACCATTCAGATCTTTTTTAAAAAGAACATTGCCCATTAGCACATATGGTATGGACTACAGTCTAAATTATCTTCTTTTGGCTCTATTCAGACCTAATGGGCATTGACCAATTTGTAGAAATTGGGTCATCTCTTGAACCCAATTAGTTGTCCCCATGGGCACATCATCTTGAGCATTTTGATGCTCATTTGTATTGGCAAGCACAACATCCTTTTCTAGTTCACTTTCACTGCTCGACCCTGAAGCAAGTTGTTCACAAAGACTTTTACCTCTAACTAGCTTGGTGATCTCAATATCTACATCGTACTCCATGACCTTAGTGATCCACCCCGCTTTTTTTTCATTCAGATCTTTATTTAACAGAAATTCCTTCACACTTGAGTGTGCAACTAGAATATGAACCTTATTGTTTGAAAGCAAAGGTTTAAACTTCTTCAGACTTCTAATCACAGAGAGAATGTGCTTTTCAACAAATGTATACCTTTCTTCATAATCAGCAAGTATTTGGCTAAAGAAGGCTATGGGTTGTTCCAAATTGTCACTATTCTTTTGAACCAGCATTGCAGAGATTAAACCACTACTACCAAAAGCATATAAAAAGAAGTCTTTAGAGAAGTTTGGGTTTACCAATGTCGGAGCATATGCTAATGCCTCCTTAATTTCTCCAAAACTGTGCTTTGCCTCCTTTGTCCAACTAAAGACTGCATTCTTTTTTAGCATGGTTGTTAGAGGTTGTAGCAGGTTCGCCACATCTGGGATGAACCTTCTCAGAAAGTTGATTTGTCCTAGAAAGCTCTGTAGACCCTTCTTGTGATTAGGCAACGGCAACTCAAGTATGGCTCTAACTCTTTCAGGGTCAATAGTGATTCCCTGCTTTGACACTATGTGTCCTAATAGTTTCCCTTCATGGACAACAAAGATACTCTTCTCTGGATTGAGGGAGATTCTGAACTCTCTGCATTTTTCAAACACTTGCCTAAGATGTAACAGATGCTCATTAGCATTTTTGGAATAAACTGTAATGTCATCCAAATAAATCAGTATAATCTTGTTGATCAAGTCTTGAAACGCCATCTCCATAGCCCTCTAGAACGTGGCACCAACATTGGATAAACCAAAAGGCATCCTTTTATATGCCATGGTGCCCCATTTAATCGTAAAGGCAATTTTAAATTGATCTTCTTCTTTAACCATTACTTGATTATAGCCAGAAAAACCATCTAATAAGGAAAATCTTTCAGAGCAACAACTTCTTGTAAGATTTGTTCCATGGAGGGTAGTGGGTAGTGGTCTTTCAGAGAGGATCAGTTAAGATCCCTAAATTCCACACAGAGCCTTATCTCACCACTTTTCTTTCTAACCGGTACAAGGTTAGAAACCCATGAAGTATGCTTGATAGGAAAGACAATACCCCCCTCAACTAGTTTAGTCAACTCTTTAATCATTAGGGGCTCAAGTTTAGGGTTTAGGGGCCTTTGCTTCTGTCTTACTGGCTTAGCATCAGGTTCTAACTCAATCATGTGCTGAGCAATGTGGGGATCGAATCCTTTCAAGTCCGAATATTCCCAAGCAAAGACATCATAGAATTCTTGACATAAAGCAACAAAAGCTTGTTTATCTTCATGTGAACAAATTTTTCCTATCTTAAGAAGTTTACCTTTGAAAATCTCCAGTTCTTCATAATTTTCTTGTTTGATTTGCAAGCCATCTTTACCCTTTTTAAGCTGATCATCAGTACTTAAAATCGATTCTAAGGTAACAAGGCCTTTGGGTAGTTTATTTGTCTTTAGCTGTATGACTTGATCACCATACTGCTGCTTGAGTTTTGCTTGATTCACCATGGAGAACTGATCTTCTTCAAGTAGGAAAGAAAGGATCTGTTCATCACTTTCAAAGACTTTCCAGTGAATGTTGTTGTCAGGAATTGATGATCTGACTACAACTTTTACATACTGTTGCACCTTCTCTTTTCTAACATCACCTGGAATATCAAATTGTGCTCCAATGGCTGCAAGCCTATCAGCATGTTTGTTCTGATTTCTTGGGATAGACACTAAATTAAAGGCATCAAATTCCTCAAGCACGTTCCACACTCTGTTTCTATAAGACTTCAGTGTGTCATTTTTAGCCAAATTCAGGCCCCTTACTTGGTTAACAACTAATTCGCTGTCCCCATAGACTTTCAAGCTGGTTATTCCTCTCTTCCTTGCCCATTCAAGACCTTGAACGAGGCCCTCATACTCAACAATGTTATTGGAGCATGCAAAAGCAAAACGAAAAGCAGCATAGTATTTATCATCTTGCGGAGATACTAGCATTGCACCTCCTCCAACTTCAGTTTTGCTTCTAGAACCATCAAAATACATCTCCCACAATTCATTTTGTTGTTGCAACAGTTGTCTTGGATCTTTCTCCAAGTTTGGAACTTCTGTTTCAGGCTCCAGAATGACGTAGTTGCTCATACCAGCATCTTGAATGAGGCCCTCAGGATTGTCCATTATATTCTCAACTGCCCATTCATGTAGCAGCACTTCAGGAACAGCTTCTAGTTGGAGTTCTTGAGCAGTAGCTAGTTCATTGTCAGAAAGAATGACACAATTTGTGTCTGCAGTAGTAGGAACAACATTGGAGGGACTTGGGTTATAGGGTTCAATGTGATCTTTAGCCAATCTCTAAGATTTAATAGTAACCTTGGTTCCATATCTTGTTCTAAATAACATATGTGACCAGTCAGCTGATACATAACCACCTATCTTAGCTATAAAATCTCTTGATAAACACAAGGAAAAGAAGGGTGGAAGATCTATGACACATATGTCTTGAGGAACTAAAAAATTTGGACAAGCATGGAGGGTGAGATTTAAATACTTGATAATACCCAAAGTATTGACCGAAGTACCATCCAATTGGATCACTCCCTTCTCTAAAGGTTGGTATTTTAGTCCAAGTTTGTCAGCAATCTGTTTTGGCATGACAGAGCTGCTAGCTCCACTATCTACCATGCAGTTATGTACTAAATTTTCATCAATAATCACTGACACATAGAAAGGAGGTGGTTTGGCTCTTTTTCTATCTCCTTACTAGGCTGCTAATCATTTCCCTGAGAATTATTTGTCAGAACAGCCCTATCTTGACCTTTTGGGGACTCAAATTGGTCAAAGATCTTCAAACCTGACAAGGCTAATTGTAACATATCCTTTTGACCTAGGATGACTAGTGAGTCCCACATAGACATTGTAACATTCATTTTTTTATGCTATCAAGGATATTATAAGGTACAATTGGATTTGCTTTAGGATGTACCTTTATACCAGTATGATCAACTTGCGGGTGTGACCGCTCCTTGTCTGGGAGTTGTTGATTTCTTTGTGAACCACGAATTGCTTGAGAGGTAGATGGCTCTACAGCTACGGTCTTTCCTTTTTTAGCCACTTGACCAAGCTCAAAAGCCCTTTTCTTTGCCCTGCTATTAGCTGCAACTGGAGAACTATCTTCATTCAGTCCACAGAACTCTTGACCTTGCTAGTTAAGTAGGGTGGCATCATTACTAAGCTGATCCTAGTGTTGTGAAGTTAGATCATTAAGTGCCTGCTGCTGTGAACTTGAGGTATTCTGCACCATCAATGCCTGATTGATGAGTCCATTCGAGCAAGTGGCTTGATTATGAGGTTGGTTACAAGGGTAACACCACTCATAGTCTACTGCTAAGTTATTTTGGATAGGAACTAGCTCCTTGGTCGCACTAACAGGGGCTGGAGCATAGGCATAAAAAGGCCTTGTGTTCACATTCTATCTTGGGCCCTGATAATTGCCCTGATACTGCTATCTATTACCTAGATAGGCTTGTTGTTGGCCTGGATTCTGCTATTGATAAGGCCTAGAATAGGTCTGTTGTTTCTCTAAGTTCACCAACTTGTTACCAAAAGTCTATAAAAGACTTTTGATCTCCTGTAACTCGTTTGGAGAACTGGAAACAACATTTTCTTTTGTTACAAAAACTGGAACAGCAACTGGTAGCATTGGTACAACTAGTAGAGGTGTAAAAGGAGGTATCTACAAAGGAATGTTTGCATGAATCTCTGGGAATATTGGCATTGGTGGTCTGGGAGCAAGCTTACCAGCTTGTATTAAGCTATTGTTAGCTCTGATAGCTATTTCAAAGGCATCTGGTAAAGACACTCCTCCCATTGACTATATCATGACAGCTATATCCCTGTTTAGAGCTCTCAAAAAGTATAGGAATGTGTATTCTAGAGGTGGCCTCACCGTTGCAGGGATTCTATCCCAAGTTCTTTGAAATCTAAAGTTGAAGTCGTTCATTTTCTCTTGTGGAGCCCTCTTGATTATAGTTAATTGCTCCAGCAGAGACAAGTTATTAGACCTATCTTGGAATTGCTTATGCAACTTGTCTCCAAACTCGTCCCATGTAGCAATTGAACTGACTGGTAGGCTCCTATACCACTGCATAGCTCTCCCCTTTAGTGAAGCAGCCAGTAATCTTACTACAACATCCTCTTGGGTTATGTGGTGGACTCCACACAATGAAGCCACATCTCTCATATGTTCAATTGGGGTAGTCTGGTCTTCTCCTGTGAAAGTTGGCAGACTCTTTAGGGCTGCCATTGGAATGTCATTATACTATGCTAAATTAAAGGGGCTCCCTCCATTAAAAGTAATGAAGGGTTGGTTCCTTAGAGCAGCCATTGGAAGTGGATGTGGTGGATTTGATGGTACTCTGGATGAAGCTAAGGATGAGATAACAATGTGTGATCTCACAAATGGAGGAGTGGATTGAGTTCTTCTAGAATAGATAACTGTTACTCCTCTTTTTTTTGTTGCTCTTCCTTTTCTTCTCAGTGGTGACAGCTACAAATATTCAAAGGGACTTGAGCTACCTCTTGTCTGTACTTTTCTCATAAACTAAAGAAGGCATTGATTTCTAGAGCTCTTTCCTCTTTATGGAGTCGCCAAGTATGCCAAAGGACTTCTATAAAGCCTAAAATTCACTGGTTGTATACTAAACCAGCAATTCAATCTAGTTCATTGTCCCACCGGGCGTGCTAGAAACTGTTGTCACCCAGAAATACACCCTGATGCAAATTTTTCAAACTGAGCTTTCTAGTGAAACATTGGATCACTCCAAGGCTGTGGGTCACCTGAAATTGGAGCGAACCTTCGGAGAAGGCCAGCTTCCTTTGGGCATCACCTAAACTATTGATCCTTGTGAGGTAAAGGGAGAAAGAATACATACAAATAAAACTAAACTAGCTTGTTCCTATGGTGATATACCGAGCTTGATAAGATCAAAGGAATACTTGGGATGCACTTGAAATTTGTCAATGATCAGCAAGACACACATCAAATTCTATGAGCTACACATCAATATGTCACAACAAGGCTTGGTACACACACGTTTTGAATAAGGGAAACTACTTTCACATAATAGAATTTGTATGTGATTATAAAACACTAGCTTGTGATTCATACAATGGTTCCCTTTTACAAAGGAAGGCATGAATGTCAAATGAAGTCATAAAGGAATAATGAAATTCACAAGATAACTTGACTATTGACCTGAAATGCACAACACTCTACAAGAATAATGATAGAAGAACTGAGCATCAACAGAGGCCAAGGCAACTCTGTATTTTTATATTCCAATATCTAGTTGGGTTACAAAGTATACATTTAATCGAGAAAGGATTGATAAAAAAATCACTAACTCCCTTGAATGCATAAAATTGAACTATTTACAAAAAAGGAAAAAAATGCCTTATATACAGACTGATATTGGCCCCTTAGGGCTTACAAAATATCTAAGCTCAGAAAGATCATTCCTTAGATCTTTTTATTGAATTAAATGCAGCACCTCTGCGTGTCCCCACTGTGTGTCGGTGAAAAGCTACCCTCATAGAAGCCTTCTGATATTTTGCAACTACTGCATTCATTTGATCCATCGTGTCTGGTTAAGATACTTCGGCTGCACCTTGAATGCTCTGAGCTTGCAACAGGTACACGCCGCCCTTCATCCTGTTGATGCTCTTTAGATTGCCATGGTTTACCTTCAGATCTCTCTGATTGGCTAAGTGAAATGCACGCAACTTCTTCGGGTGGTCAAAACTTCCCCTGTTGAACCGCATATCGGCGAGACACTAATTGTGTCTCCCCGATCCAGTTAAACCTTTTCGCAAGTATCGGCATAGCATGGAGCCATTGCTGAGAGCTTCTAGCGAACCCAAAGAATCATACCGATTCTACTGGAGCCATCGACAAGACACCGTTTATCACTAAGAGATCAGTGGGTTAACGAGTCACATGGAGATCCCTTCTATCGCTGAGACCACTCATGGTCAGTAAGACATCCCGTTGAAAGCCCCATAGTCATACCGAGTTCTCTTCTATCATATCGGCATCTGCTTTTGTCACCGAGACACACTCCATTCGCCGAGACTCTATATCAAAGTCTCCCTGTTGGGCTCTTCATTTCATTCACTAAGACTCCTGCCGGTCGGGGAGACCTCACATAGACTGCGTTTACTACACCGAAAGGTCTCAATGCATTCTGAGTCACTGAGACAAGGCAATTGTTACACCGACAAGGATGCTTCATTATTTTCCATCGGTGAGACCGAAGGTCACTCGCCGAGACCTTACGGTGATTGCCCCAACCTACACTGATGAGCACATCCATTCGCCAAGAGATCACTGAGTCAGGGAGACACTGTAGCGAGGATCAAATGTTGCACCGATATCTGCTTTTGTCACCGAGATACCCTCCATCATCGAGACCTCTTGCCTTTGGCGAGACATCTTCGATCGGTGAGACTTCTTTTCAAAACCCGTACACATACGCCGAAAGGATCTTGCATTTTTTTATTGGCGAGACCCGATGTGTTCACCTAGACTCTATATCAAAGAAAAGAACCTCCGCCGAACTGAAAACCTTTTGTCACCGAGACTCATGCTGAAGGGAACCTATGTGAAGTCAGTAAGACATATAGAGATCGCCATGACATCCCCACGAAAACATTAACTCACGCTGATACGATGCACTCTGTTTCTCCAGTCGACGAGACAAGAAAATGTCGCTGAGACTTAATGCCAATATCGCCTAGCTCCGCTGATGAACCACCATATACATAGTCAGGGAGACATGTTGAGATTGGTAAGATGCAACCCCGACAACTAAGACATATGCCGATAGAAGCCTCCACGGTCGTCAAAACAATAGAAACGTCCTACCGAATGAAGAGTGCAGAAGACCTGTGATCGCTGCGACATCGGATGAGTCTTGCCGATAGGCAACATAGACTCATGCAAGCAGAAAATGTAACATGAGTCGAGGAAACAGTCACGGACCTACACCGATAGGAACCAGAAAATAGAAAATGCAAGACCCAAGGGAACATATGATGCAACATGGTAAAATATGGGCAGAAAGTGTTCAAGAGGGCACTTATTTGGAAAATTATGAATGAAAACATATGTAAAACATCATATTTTTACAGCTCCAACAAGATGCATGAAATAATCATCAATGGAGAAAACCCATTTGGCCCTTATGAACACCTGCAACATGGATGCCCTACCTGATTGAGCCTGAGGGTGAAAATTTAGGCAACAATGTTGTCTATAGAAATAAAAGCAGAAATTTTTAGATTATAGAATTTGATTCATTGGCAAGGGTTGTGTATCAAGTGCAATGAGCAAATTTTCAATGACAAAGCTCATACAGTTTGGATTTAATTCTTAAACATTTGGAAAATTTTATTGTGTTGTTTTGTGTATCATGTTTATGAATAGCATGTTATATGTCATGGACTACACCCATTTATCCCCTTATCCCTTGTAACAACAAGCAATACTTCTAGTTATAAAGTATCAAAAACAAACAGATGAGCCACTCACCAGTAGTGCACAATTCCTAGAATAAAGAACATGGAGAGCTAAAAACATACAAGTTTCAAAAAACAATAAACAAACAAGAATTAGCACAAATAAACCCAGCATTCCCCTGAGATTTCATGAATTAACTATGCATTTATTTCTTGCATACCCACCAACTCTCCAACACATCTTGGATAAAATGTATTTAATGGATTAAACATGTATTCATCGCTTCAAGATTAAATATTTTATATTATATATAATGTCCCTCTATTTTTCTAATTTACTTAAATGAAAATGAATAATAGACCTACTCCAACCAATAGAAAAAGACATAAAACAAAATTTTCAAACAGGAAAAATTTGACCTTAAATCCCAACTATAGAAAAAACACAAAAAAAATTACACAATACAATTTGATTTTCCAAGCAACTATTTCAAAAGTGAATTAAACGGTTGCAATGATAACTTGCTTTTGTAAAAAAAAATAGTTTCATGTTTATGAATTACATGGCACACCATTCACTATGCTCATCTGTCTATTTGGTAAGTCAAATTCTTGAACCAAGCTTCTCCCTTATTGTTCACAACTCTTCCAAGGAATAATTTTTAGGCACATTGGAAGACTTCAAATTCATTGCAAAAAAAGGGAAGAATGATACAAGAATTTGACCTTTCAGTTCCTTGTTCAACAACCAATTATATTTGCAACCATATAGATGTTTGCCTCTATCTCCAATTGCAAGCAATGGTTCTTGTTATAGAGAAAAATTAGACAAATGAGCACAGTTCATGACATATAATATGTTATTCATAAACATGAAACACAAAAACACATGACAAAATTTGCAAAAAAATAGACAAATGTGATAAATTTTTGCAAACATTTAGACATTAAATTAAAATTTTGTGAGCTTTGTTGATAGGCTAGTGGCCACTCAAGCAATCAACACATAATTAATGCATTCAATGCCTCCACAGTGGACAAGACCTTGCTCAAATCATTCAATTTTTTTTGTGATAATTCTCATTTATTGCATTGGCCACCTACTCCTTCGCTTCAATTGTTCCATGTTTATGGATTACATAGCATATGTCATCTACTATACCTGCATGTCTCAATAGCCCTTGTAATAGAAAACAATTCTTCTAGTTGTCAAGTATCATAAAGAGATAGAGGAGCCACTCACCAATAGTGCATTGTTCCTACAACTCCTCCCATTTTCAAGTACTACATAGAATAACAAACATGCAAGAGAGGAGCTTAGAGCTAAAAACATACAAGCTTTTCAACAAATAATAAACAAATGATAACAACCACAAATAAAACCCAACACACTCTTGAGATTTCATGAATTAGCTATCCATTCACTTCTTGTATACCCACTAGCTCTCTAATACATCTCACACAATTTGTATTTAATGCATTAAACATGCATTCAACATAACATTTATAATAAATTTTCATGTGAAAATATACTTGATTCTTGAAGAAGAGACTATGAGGTCAGAATTCTAGATTATTTATCTCTTTTCTTTCCAACGAAGTTTGATTCTACAAATGTCTGTAAAAATTATGTCAATTTTTTAAATCTATCCAATTTATGTTGATAAGCAATTTACCTTTGCAATCATTTGATTACAGTAATGCTATAGTCAGAGATGTGCATAATTGCAACCATGTGATATGCAATTCATATGCAATGTTCCACATAGCACATTAATCAGATTTTCTTACAAGCAAATGAATATTAGGGCTACTACAGTGAATAGCAAAATAGAAATAGGAAAATATACTTAAACTATACAATTTGGTCAATGTACAAAGTGAAACATTGCACATGGACTAAATATCACATGCTTGTAATTATGCATAATTTTGATTGTGTAACGCCCTGCCGTGTGAACCCCAAAGGACAAATACATAATAATTACAGCACAATTTTTTTTTAGAGTAAACATAACATACATGTATTACACATTAAGTCATGACATGAATTCCATTTAAGCAGATTCACTAACACATACATCCCTTGGGGTACACGAAGAGTCATTACGAGACTGAGATCCACACAACAACAATAAAGAATAAAATCCAAAGATATAATCCATAACAAAATAAACATTAACAAATATAACATATACATGATAATCATTGATAAGAAACCATTTGAGTACATAAATACAACATATAAATAATTAACTCAACCCAATGAATAACAACTGCCATGGCCAATAACCACACCGAGTTAACATTACATTACAGTACAATGTTCTAAAGGTACAATGATACAAGAGTGTTTCCAAACATAAATGGAAACCATACACAAGATAACATAATACAAATAAACAGATGAAAACTAGCTCCAAGATGGATACAACTCTGGAGTCGCTGCAACCGCACCAATCCGCACCTCTCGATCCTCGACTGGGGACCCAATGGGGTGCTTAGCACGTTCCACCCGACCATGTGAGTCCGAAGACCCACCCCCCGTGCTAGGAGCTAACAAGAAAGAGACCTCAACCAAGAACATCCAAAAAGGGAACCACAAGACTCAATGCCATACAAAAGTATCATAAAACTCAAGGATTACCATGACATAATCAACAACACCCAAGAGTCAACATAATAACTTAAAGTCATAAACCCCATCACATAAAACAAAGCAATGATCAGTAAACAAGTAACCAAAGGATGATCATAAGATACTTCCAAATCAAACTGAATTAATAAACATGATACAATTCCAAATTTTAATTAAACAATACAATAACATCATATCACAGTATCATAAGATACAAGATCATAAATCAAATATAAATGAGATCATACAAGACCACAAAACATACTAAAGATGTATTAAAGCAATAATCATAAATCAATTTAAATCAATTCAAACAACAATCTAAAACAACTCCCATAACCCACTTCCAGAGGAACTCAATAAAGTAAAACACATGGGCAACTAGGGGAGAGTGTCATCGCATAGTCCTACATGGGCTGTCCTGTGCTCTTCCTCCCAACTGGATGGCTGCGCTCTTCCTCCCAACTGGAGGCGCCGGTCCATAGGGTGACTCATGCGGAGCCGTAGACCTCTCGTGAAGACGAGGTCACGACCTTGCCAACCACGGCCTTCTCAGCCTTCCATTAGTCTGCGAAAGCACTAATGAAGACGAGGCATCCATTTTATTAATCTTATAATGATATTACTACCCAACCCTCCTAAGTTAATTATTAGGTTTTCACTTGTTTACTAACTCACTCGTGGGTTATCCTGAGCCCTTCCCCTTAAACGGGGCGCCGGCCCCCACGAGGAGCCACTCTCCCTAGAGACCCAACAACATAAAAACCAAGGGTTGTACCATCAAAATAAGAATATTAGATCACAACCGAGAAGCATGCGAGGCATTACCCATCTCGCTATAAATACAATTTCCAAGTCTCAACAAATTCCGTACAACCCTTTTAAAATCATGAAACCAAAACACTTGCCACATCAAGGGCCCATAAAGAGAGAGAACATCAATTATCAATCATCTCAAGCCTCTGGAAGCCAAAAGAATGAAAACCCATAAACAAAGGTAAAGTGAAGCAACATGAGTATTTCTCCAATAATTCCAACACAAGGATAAAATTTCCTCAAATATGAGAGTAAATCAGAAAAAGCCATAACAAGGAAAGATTCATCAAGACCCATCTACAAATTAACAATGGCGTCACCTCAAATAGGAAAACGCAAAAGAAAATCAACCTTTAATTCACGAAATCACTAAATGAAACCAAAAGCCACCAACTAGGCATTCCATGGGAGACCTCAATTTTCTCCTCACAAGAACCCCCTTATGATGGTACGCAAATCACTTTCATAAAAACAACAACATAGCAATGACAACAATAATTGCAAGGCCACCAGATCTAATTTCAATTCAAAAATAATGAGTGAATACATTAAAATAAGATCAACCACCCCATCCAAACCACATAAACAACTTTGATACAAAATAAATCAGAAATCCAAGAAGATCAACCTCCCACAACTCATCAACAAAATACAAATTCCCAAATACATTGCAACACAAATTTAAAAGACAAAGGATTCCTTGAATCAAAACTAACCTCCAAAGGCATTCACACCAACATGGAACCACCCAAAAACAATCCTTCAACAACAAGGGTAAAAGCATTCAACCAGGCATCCAAGGCACCAAATTTAAGAACACCATAAATACTCAACCACTCACAACTCCACAAAAAAACACTTATATAATAAACATCAATCAACAATTCAATCGAGAACAATATTTATTAACCAATCAATTAACGACTAGAACTAAATAACTTTACAACTTACCCATACTAAAACAATTCATGATAACCATCACAAGTATTCTAAAAGTCTTATCCATAAAGCGTACTTACAAATCAATCATTAAATGAATATAAGGGAAGTCAATTTTCAAAAGATTAAAATTCCATTTCACCAATAAACTATCCAATTCGAAATTACCCTAATCAATCTCTAACTATACCCATACATTTAAATTTCCCCTTTCATCATACTCACTTAACATTCACTTCCAAAATTTAAATTAATTGTGAAAACCATTTAAGACCAATTGTCTATACTTTAAAATGACAATAATAACAATACTCTACATACATAAACTACATATTAGAACTTACCACCTTAAAATCTTAAATCTATCTAAATAAATTTACACACACAATTACGTTTAAAAACCACTACGCATTTATATTTATTTTAATTCTTTTTGAGGAGGGAATGTAAAAAGAGAAAAGATCTGTTCTACGAATCCAACAATACTACAAGATGAAATATAAAAAGAACAACTTATTTAATCCCATAATAAATTCTATTCCCAAAAATATTCACATTTAAACAAGAATTAAATAAACAATGTTGTTTTACTTTCGTAAACAATATCCACTCAAAGTTATAATTTAACAAATCCATAAGACAATTTTTTTTCTATTTTACTATTATTTTCATTGTAACAAATTCTGCTTTATTTTTAATGAGAAAAGAAATAGAATCTAAATGTGAATATCTATTTTCTAAATAACAGTTAAATTACAGAAAATATAATTTTAATCAGAAAAGAAATAGAAACAGAATATATTTATACATTTGTTTAACTAACAGTTAAATTAACAGAATATATATTAATCAGAAATGAAAGAGTATATATATATATATATATATTCTTCTTAAATAACAGTGAAATTAATTAAATAATACTGCAATCAGAATAAATAAATTAATCTATATATATATATATATATATATAAATATATATCTACAAATATATATATATACATATATATCTAAATAAAAATTCGCACAGAATTTTAATATATAGAAATCGCATATTAAAAATTATATTCAAAAACATTAAAATTTAAATGGGAATTTAATCCCAAAACAAATGCATAGAAGACCCCGCCGGCTGTGGGCAGTCTATGGACTACACACGGCAGTCCGAAGGACTGCCGTGGACAGTCCAGACTATCCACGGCACCGACGGTACCAACGGCACCGATGGCAGTGTGGTGGGTACGGCCGAGGCCGTCCCCCACACAGCCTTTATAAATATATAAATATAAAATCAAAATTAAACTTCATGAATAGTGCGATGGAAAGAAATAACACGGGTTTTCAATAAATTCGAATTTCCATTCAAAGTTTCATTTGTTTAAAAATATATATATATATTTATATATATGTATATATATATCTAATATATATATATAAATATATGTATATATATACACAGAGGTTCGAATACTACAATAACAGGGAACAGAGAATTACTGTACACATGCAACAAAAATGTTTTATAAGGTATATATATATGAACCAGCAATTCGTGGAAAGGAAATTGTTCTCAAAAACAATAATAATTTTTTTTTTCAAACAAAATGAAATAACAGAATGTTGTTCATTTCCCATATTGCAATAAAAACCCCTTCTTTTTAAATAAACAACCACAACCCAGAAACCCCAGAAAATTCATTAATCAAATAACAATCCCCAATTCCCTACTAAAATTTCCTTTGATTAAAATGTAACCCCAATAGATTTTTTTCCTATCATTATCTAATTTTCAACCCTAAATACAAATTTCATTTACAAGCACCAATTCCTATTTTAACAGAAGATAAATAAATTAAAAGAAGGAACCTGGCATCCTTCGCTTGCAGAAAATTGAAGAAGCTTTGATCCTCTTGTTGTACTAATTCCTTTGCTGCAAATCTTCCAGCAACAGATCCAAATCTTCCTTCCTCTTCACCAATTTTCTCCAGAAAATAGGAAAAGAAACTAAGGGCAGAAAAATGATTGGAAATAAAATTTCTCCAGCATTCGAAAAACCATCCCTCCAACAAGGAAAAACCCTTATTAAATTCTATGCCCAGGAATCCTTTCAATTCCTCTTACATTCAAAACCCCAAAAGATGGAGTTTTATATTTGTTTATTCTTCATATTCTCCAGTGAAAACCAAAAGTCACAACTCAAGAAATAAATCCAAATAATATTTAATCCCTTTAATTCTTTTTGTTGCCTTTTCAAGTATTTATATTTCATTTTCTTTTATCAAGCATTTTGATTAAACTAAATAAATTTAACTCCACAAAAATGAACTTCTATTTGAATATATATTCATTATCTTCACAATACACTATTTGTTAATTACTTCCACATTAGAATAATTAAAATCAACCATTTGCAAGATTCTAAATAAGTATCCATTAAATTTCTTATTATAATAATTATCTTTTCAAGATTACTTGTTCATAACAATTTAAATCAATTTATCTAATAATATCACTTTTACTTTTAACGAATTAGTTTGATTGATCATTTGTTCTAAATCATTTGATTTGATTTAATTGATTATTATTTTAATTCCTAATTATATTTTAAATAACCTTGCAATTTCATTTATGATTTAATTAATTATTTAAACATGATTACTAACATATTATATTTTCCACACAATCAAATAATTCAGTAACCAATGAAACACACACACACACAAGTCCAAAACAACCAACACGGAAGGGTATTACAGATTGCAAAAGTAACTTGCTTTTGGCCATAAAATAGTTTCATGTTTATGAATTACATAGCATGCCATTCACTATAATAATCTATCTATTCAATAAGTCAGATTCTTGATCCAAGCTTCTCCTTTATTGTTCACAACTCTTCGAAGGCATAAATTTTAGACACATTGGAAGACTTAAAATTCACTAGAAAAAAAGGAGAAGAATGATAGAAGAATCTAACCTTCTAGTTTCTTGTTCAACAATCTAGAATATTTACACTCATATAGATCTTTGCCTCCAACTCCAATTGCAAGCAATGGTTCCTGTCAGAGAGGAAAATTAGACAAATGATCACAGTCCACGGCATACAATATGTTATTCGTAAACATGAAACATATAATTGCTAACAATCTTTCCAAAAAAACATAAACTTTTCACTTTTGAAAAACATTTTAAACAATAAATTTTGATTGGAAAAGAAACTATTTCAAAAGCAAACTCAACGATTGCAATAGTAACTTGTTGCAACTGTATTCATTCTACAAATTCACTCAAGTGGTATCCCTTGTCCTAGTATCAATACTTTTGTCCTGCGGCAGCTACAAGTAATGTTTGCTATTATAAGGTGGGTGAAATCACAAAAGTGGTTTACAATTGGAGTGAGGGAGGAAAAGTTGAAAAAAATGACCCCATGCCAAAAAAAATTGTTTTTGGGGTTTGAACTAACCAAAAGAAGGTCCAAATGGACCAGGGTTTGAGCGAACCCATTTAATGAACTTCCCACCATTCCCACCAAAAAAACAAAGGGAGTTCAAATGAACCCTAGTTCGAGTGAACCCCTAGGGGTTCGTTCGAACCCCCCCTGGTTCACCCGAACCCCCCTTTTCCCACCTTCTCACCCTCTAGCACAAAAAAGAATATAGAATTTTGTGTTTCGAAGCTCGGGTTGAGGATGAAAATAGAGACTTCACAAACCCAACTGGATGATGGTAGTCCTCAAAATGAGCTATCCAATGAATATAATTTTAATGTTTTGGTTTTATTATGTATTTGTTTTCTTAGTTTTATTAAACATAGGTTTTTCACCAAAAATCAAGCTCTATGTTTTACACATGTGGAAAAATAACAAATTATCAAAAAAAAAATTGAAAAACATGAGTGCACCAAATATTGAAGTCCTTGATCCAAAAAAATAATAATAATTTCAATACATAGAAAAAACGTTATGCATTATACGGCTCACCTATGTCTAAATTGTAATTGGTTTGACTTTGAAACTTGATTAAGGAAAAAATATTTAATAAAACATTATCTAACCAATTGGAAGCACTAGATATCAGAGTTAAAAGTCTAAATTCGAAAGAATTAGAATTTTATCATTCATGGGAAAAAAATTATGCGTTATACGGTGAGCATCACTCCTTAAAAATGTTGTTTACTGAAAAAAACTAGTTTTTGAAGGAGATGGAAAAAGAAGTGCAATCTGATTCCAAAAAATTTGAAAAAAATAATTTTAGAATCTACAGACAAAATGTCACAAGTGACTAGTTTGCATCATCTTCAAATTCCTCACAGTTTAGCCGCTATAGGTGCCCGAGAGTGAAGATTTAGTTAGAAAAAATTATTTCAGTGTCCAATTTGGCCAAAAATTGTAAACTAGTATTGTGGGATCACCGAGGCCTAATTGTACAAATGGGTATAGTGGATGACATATGACATGGAGAAATTGAAGCCAAGGAGCATATTAGTATTGCAATGGTTTCATTTGCAATTAACAGATAATAAAAAAAAATCTCTTTTTTCTATTGGTTGGAGTAGGCCTATTATTCATTTTTGTTAAAGTAAATTAGGAAATTAGGAGGACATTATATATTTTGAAAATATTCAATCACTGGGTGCAAATTGTGCTAGCTTTCGCAACAGGGTGGTAGGTACTCAAGTAGTCAATGCATGTTTAATGCATTAAATGGTATAACTGCCAAATTAGAAACAATAGTCTATTAATTGCAAATTGTGGAAGATAATTTTTTGCAAACATCCAAACATTAAATAAAAATTTTGCGAGCTTTGTTGGTGAGTTGGCAACTACTCAAGCAATGACTACATAGGTAATGTATTGAATGCCTCCATAGTCAACAAGACCTTGCTCAAAGCATTCAGTTTTTCTTGTCTTAACTCTTGTTTGTTGCAATTCTTCTATTGATTGGAGTAGGCTATTATTCATTTTTGTTAAAGTAAATTAGGAAAATAGAAGGACACTATATATTTTGCAAATATTTAATCATTGAATGCAAATAGTACCACCTTTGACAGCAGGTTGGTAGATACTCAAGCAATCAATGCATGTTTAATGCATTCAATGGTATGACAGGAAGATCAAAAATAATAGTCTATTAAATGAAAATAACATAGAAAATACATTAAACATTTTTAGCAAATAAACGATATTGACAAGCGCATTAAAAAATATGATATGTTGGTACTAGTGATAGGGACCAATCCTAATATCTTGTAGTCTATTGTTGCTAGATAACACAATACTCTTTTAAATCTTTGAGCAAGGCCTTGTTCCTTGTATTAACTCTAAATTCATTTCTTGGATAGGCACTAGCCTACTAACAAAGTATTTTAAACAATAAAATTTATTGGATAAGCAACTATTTCAAAAGTGAATTCAACGATTGCAATAGTAACTTGCTGCAACAATATTCATTCTACAAAGTCACTTAAGTGGTTACCCTTGTCCTAATATCAATACTTGTGTCCTGCTGCGACTAGAAGTATTATTCATTGTTATAAGGCCTAATTGTACAAATAGGTATAGTAGATGACAAATGACATGAAACAGTTGAAGCCAAAGAGTAGGTTTCATTTGCAATTGAGACATATAAACAATTTATCTCCTTTTCTATTGCTTCAAGTACCTAGCCTATTAGTCTTTTTTTTTAAAGTAAATTATGAAAATAGGACGTTATATATTTTGTAAATATTTAATCACTGAATGCAAATTGTGTCAACTTTGGTAGTAGGATGGTAGATGTTGAAGCATTCAATGCATGTTTAATGCATTAAATGGTATGACTCGTTGATCAGAAACAATAGTCTATTAAATGCAAATTGTGCAAGATAATATGTTTTCATAAACATGAAACATAGAAGCACATGTTAAAATTTGCAAAAAAAAAAGACCAATGCAATAATTTTTTGCAAACATCTAGACATCAAATGCAAAATTTGCGAGCGTTGCTAATAGGCTCATGGCTACTCAAACAATGAATACATAGTCAATGCATTGAATGCCTCCATAGTCAACAAGACCTTGCTCAAAGCATTTAGTTTTTCTTGTGATAATTCTCATTTGTTGCAATAGTCACCTACTCCTTGGCTTCAATTGTTTCATGTTTATGGGTTACATAGCATATGTCATCTACTATACCCATTCGTCCCCTAAGCCCTTGTAACAACAAGAAATACTTCTAGCTAACAAGTATCATAAATAGACAGACAAACCGCTTACCTATAGTGCACTATTTCTAGAATTAACAACATGGAGAGCTAAAAACACATAAGATTTTCAACAAACAATAAACAAACGAGAATTAGCACAAATAAAACCCAACAATCGGTTGAGATTTTATAAATTAACTATGTACTCACCACTTGCATACCCACCAACTCTCCAAGACATCTCGCATAATTTGCATTCAATGGATTAAACATGTCACACTGCTTTAGGATTAAATATTTTCCAGAATATATAATGTCCCCTTATATTCCTAATTTACTTAAATGAAAATGAATAATAGACCTACTCCAACCAATAGAAAAAGAGATAAAACATAATTTTCAAACACCAAAGGGTGATCCCACAATAGTGGTTTACAATTTTTGGCCAAACAAGACACTGAAATTATTATTTTTAACCAAATCTTCACATTCGGGCACCTATAGCGGCTAAACCATGAAGAATTTGAAGATGATGTAAACTAGAGTCTCATCACATTTTGTCTATAGATTCTAAAAATACTTTTTTCAAAATTTTTGGAATCAGATTGCACTTCTTTTTCCATCTCCCATGAAAACTGATTTTTTTCAAAAAAAAACATTTTTAAAAAGTGGCGCACATCGTATAATGCATAACTTTTTTCCATGAAGGATAAAATTCTAATTCTTTTGAATTTAGATTCATAACTCTGATATCTAGTGCTTCCACTTGGTTAGATAGTTTTTTATTGAATATTTTTTCTTTAATCAAGTTTTGAAGTCAAACCAATTACAATTCGGACATAGCACTACCGTATAATGCATAACTTTTTTTATGTATCGAAATTCATTTTTTATTTTTTGTTGGATCAAGGACTTCAATATCTGGTGCACTCATATTTTTCAAAAAAATTGATAATCTACTATTTTTTCCACATGTGCAAAACAAAGACCTTCATTTTCGATGAAAAACCTATGTTTAATAAAACTAAAAAATAAATACATAATAAAACCAAAACATATTAAAATTATATTCATTGGATAGCTCATTGAGGACTACGATTCTAGTTGGGTTTGTGAAGATTCATCCATTTTCATCCTCAACCCGAGCTCCGAAGTGCCAAAATTTAGGGTTTTTGTGTCTCAGAGGGGATGAGGAATAAGGGAGGTTTGAGCAAACCCCTAGGGGTTTTCTCAAACCAAGGTTCATTCGAACCCCACTTTTATAAGGGGTTTTGTTGGCTTTTTGGTGGGAAAGCATTAAAAGGGTTCACCCGAACCCAGGTTCTAGTGAACCCCTAATTGGTTCGGTCGAACCAATAGGTTCGTACGAACTTCTAAAATCAATTTTTTTGCCATCCATTCATTTTTTGTGATTTTTCCTTCCTCACTTCAATTGTAAACCACTATTGTGGCTTCACCCCAAAAATATGTCCTTAAATCCCAACTATAGGAAAAACACAAAAATATTTTAAACAATACAATTTGATTGGCCAAGCAACTATTTCAAAATAAAATTCAACGAATGCAATTATAAACATGCCTATTGACAGGAACTAACAATTGCAATAATAACTTACTTTTGGACAAAAAAAAGTTACATGTTTATGTATTACATGGCACACCATTCACTATGCTCATTTGTCTATTCAGTAAGTCAGATTCTTGAACCAGGCTTCTCCTTTATTGTTCAAAACTCTTCCAAAGCATAATTTTTAGGCACATTGGAAGACTTAAAATTTATTGGAAACAAAGGGGAAGAATGATACAAGAATCTGACCTTCCAGTTCCTTGTTCAACAACCAAGTATATTTGCAGTCATATAGATGTTTTCCTCCAACTCCAATTGCAAGAAATGGTTCTTGTTACAGAGAAGAATTAGACAAATGAGCACAATCCATCACATATAATATACTTTTCATAAACATGAACCACAAAAATAACAAAAAAAATTGTAAAAAAATAGACCAATGTGATAATTTTTTGCAAACATTCAAACAATAAATAAAAATTTTGTGAGCTTTACTAATAGACTACTAGCCACTCAAGCAATGAACACATAGTTAATGCATTCAATGCCTCCATAGTCGACAAAACCTTGCTCAAAGCATTCAATTTTTCTTGTGATAATTCTCATGTGCTTCAATTGTTGCATGTTTTTGGATTACATAACATATGTCATCTATTGTACCCAATTTCCCTATTAGCCCTTGTAACAATAAGCAATACTTCTAGTTATCAAGTATCATAAACACGTAGACAAGCCACTCACCAATAGTGCACTGTTATAGAATAACGAACATGTAAGAGTAGAACTAAGAGCTAAAAACAAGCAAGGTTTTCAACAAACAATAAAAAAATGAGAATAAGCACAAATAAAACCTAGTACTCATCTCAGATTTCATGAATTAACTATGCATTCACTGCTTGTGTACCCACCATCCCTCCAACACATCTTGAACAATTTTCTTTGTGCGCTTTGTTGATAGACTGGTGGCCACTCAAGCAATAAACACATAGTTAATGCATTCAATGCCCCCAGAGTCCGCAAGACCTTGCTCAAACCATTCAATTTTCCCTATAATAGCGAACAATACTTCTAGCTATCAAGTATCACAAATAAAAAACATAGTTCATGACATGTAATACGTTATTCATAAACATGAACCATAGAAACAATGATAAAATTTATAAAAAAATATACCAACATGATAATTTTTTGCAAACATTCAGACATTAAATAAAAATTATGTGAGCTTTGTTGATAGGCTACTGGCCACTCAAGCAATGACCACATAGTTAATACATTCAATGCATCCACAGTTGACAAGACCTTTCTCAAATCATTCAGTTTTTCCTGTGATACTTCTCCTTCACTTCAACTATTACATGTTTATGGGTTACATAACATATGTCATCTACTATTCCCACTTGCCCCATTAGCCCTTGTAACAATAAACAATACTTCTAGTTATCAAGTATCATAAACACACAAACAAGCCACTCACCAACAGTGCATTCTTATAGAATAACGAATATGGAAAAATGCAACCAAGAGCTAAAAACACACAAGCTTTTCAACAAACAATAAAAAAATGAGAATAAGCACAAATTAAACCCAACACTCTCCTGAGATTTCATGAATTAACTATGCATTCACTACTTATGTCGCCACTAGCCCTCCAACACATCTTGCACAATTTGCTCTGTGAGCTTTGTTGATAGATTGATGACCACTTAAGCAATAAACACAGTTAATGAATTCAATGCACCCATAGTCAACAAGACCTTGCTCAAACCATTCAATTTTCCCTGTAACAGTGAGCAACACTTCTAGTTATCAAGTATCACAAATAGATAGATAAGCCACTCACCAGTAGTACATCGTTCCTATAGTTCCTCCCCAATTCAAGCGCTGCATAGAATAACAAACATTGAAGCTGACAACCTAGAGCTAAAAACACATAAGCTTCTCAACAAACAATAAACAAGAATAAGCGCAAACCAACACTCACCTGAAATTTCATAAATTAACTATGCATTCTCTACTTGTGTTTCCACCAGTTTTCCAACACATCTCACAAAGTTTGCATTTAATGCATTAAACATGCATTCAATGCTTCAGTACCCACCAACCTGCCGCCAAAGCTCGCACAATTTGCATGCACTAATTAAATATTTGCCACAATATTTAATGTCCCCCTATTTTCCTAATTTACTTAAATGAAAATGAAAAATAGACCTACTCCAACCAATAGAAAAAGAGATAAATCATAATTTTCAAGCACAAAAAATATGTGCTTAAATCCCAAATATAGGAAAAAGACAAAAATATTTTAAACAATACAATTTCATTGGCAAGCAACTATTTGAAAAGCAAGTTCAACGAATGCAATAGTAAACTTGCCTATCAGCATGAACTAAAAATATTATTGTAAAATGATATATTTGAATATAATATTACTTATTGAGATAATCACGTCGTTGATCACATTTTACATAAGGATATAGTGAGTGTTGAGAAAAAGGGAAATCAAATATAATCTATACACAAAAAATGCATTTTTCTAATTATAATTTTTAATGTTCACAAATCTTTCATTGTTTCTTCTAGTTCCTTGGTGATGTTGAAAATGGAGGTAATTATGTAGCTTTAGAACTTGTAAAACTATTATACTATAGATCTAAGTGTTCTTTGTTACAAATTCTTTGTAGATGATTATCTATTTAGATTCATTTTACCATTTGTAGAAATAGACAGAAGATTGTAGAAGAATAAGACGAGAAGATAAAACTGTGACACAACATATACCGTGGAGAAACCCTTTTGGAAAAAAAACTCCACCACTAGAATCAATAGTTCTTGTATTATTTAACCTTAGAACAAGATTACAATAATTCTTTATCAATCCTTGTTTGAGATGATTCTTTTTCCCTCAACAATTCTTCTTCACAACTTGCAATAAAATCTGATAAACTCTCTTCAACTTGCTACAATAAATAGACAATAATGAGCCTTGTAAACTCCAAAGATTTTACAATGACAATGAACCTTGTAGTTTACAATTACAAAGCACAATGTTTATCTCACAAAACCCATGCCTATTCTTTGCAAGTGGAGTTCTACCATGAAAAACAATGTCAAAACAAGTCCTTCATCCATTTGGGCATCCCAAATTGAAGTCATAACTCAACGTTGATTCCAAAGATATCTTCTAAGCTTATCCTCAAAGTTGGTGCCCAAGAATGGGCTTACTTAACTCAGCCTTATAACATATCTTATCATGCAAAAGTGTCAACTCAAAGATGCCATCTTGGGCACCCAAGGTGGGTCCAAATCAATCTTTGTTAACTGAAACATATCTCTCCACCATTCATGCAAATACCATGCATGATTGATCATCCCCTCTTAATTGAATGTCTCACATGTTATTTGTCATTCAACTCAAGTCATTAGTCATGCATTCCAAGTCAACTGAAGTCAACTAGCATTCAACTAAAACTAACTACATTCAATTGAAGATAATTGAACCATAACTGAACTAAACTAAATTGAACTGAACTGAACTGATACTAAACTAAACTAAATTGAACTAAACTTCATGCATGTAAACATCAATCCCTAACTTCTAGGATCTTTACATGCATTATTGAAGTGTTATATTTCTCCAAATAGTTAACTTAACTCAAGGTGAGTTCCACCTTCCATGTGGGTGACCCATGTGCTCCTATTTTGTAGGAACTCATCTTGGACCCCCTCACATGTTCCTATCATTTAGAATTAATTACAAATGTCAATTTACATGTTCATTTCATTTGAATTTAATCTCTTTCTAATCCTAGTGTTGGGGAACACTTTCCAAGGACTTAAGAGATACGTGAAATATTTTTAGGATTGCAATTAAAAGACATCCTATTCCCAATAGGTGAGGGCTTTCTGCAACCAAATTTTTGCCTCCTCCATGAAAGAAGGGCTGCATTGAACCATCATAACGCAAAATTCATGCTCACTTAGAGCTTTGTTGTCGTCCAAATCTCCTTCTTGCACCATTGCTTTTATTTATGAATTTGTTAAAGAGTCAACCCCTAAAATACTTGATTTTTTCCTCAGGCTCTCCATGGTATTCAAACCCAACTAGGGTTTTTCCAGTAGATGAAATCCATTACACAGTTCCGCCATTAAACCAACTACCCCCAATTTCTCTGCCATAATTGGAAGCAAATCTCAAAATTTTGCCATTGAAGTCTGCTAACAGGAAATCTAATACTGAGAGAGGATTGAAGTATGGATCGCAGAGAGCGGGGGGGAGGTGTTATAGCTTCCATCACTAACATGACAAATAAAATAGTCTTGCACAAGCTAAGCACCAGAACTAATCAGGAAACTGTCTATTACCGTCCAAGCATTCGAAATCCAGTTGGAAAACATCAAGAAAGAAAGGGTGTTGTTTTGAATTAGTAGAGTGACAGATGGCTTTCATCTTGCACATTTCCCATGATGTATGAATTTCCTGGAAGTCTCCACATAAGGCATCATTGTAATCTAGCAACACAAGGTTTTAGTTATTAATTAATTTATTTTTTTGACCTTTATTTGTTGAAAGCCAATCATGTGTTTCTTACCATTTGTGCTTGGTGTTCATTAAATATGGTTTAATTGGTCTCTCTCCATTCAATGTTCTATATTATAGATTATAGAAGCCTTTAAGTTTTCAATAAGTCTAATTCTTGAAGTTAAATGGGGTTTTTATATTACATCCATTTTGGTCTTGTTGTAATACTTGTGAAGTTGTTTATTGCTAAGATCTAAATTAGATAAGCTCATCAATTGGACAATGTTCAAAATTTTCTTATGGAGAAACAAATTTGAAAGAGCCCTTAAATTTTTGGAATATCAATTCAAGGATGATGCTTCAACATATCTATCAACTTCAATTACATTAAATTTATAAAGAAATTTTACATTCTATTTTCAAGAATATAATTCTATAGCTATAATGTTTGCAATTACTTTAAAGTTCCAATCTCTCTTGACATGGTGAAAAACATTGAGAATTACTACCAACTATGAAGTTCATCACAAACATTGAATTCTTAATAGTTAGGGAAAGTACCACTCACACTATTTTTGTGGAATATGATAGCTTCAAGATTTGGAAACATTTCAAATGCATGAGGAATGGAGCCACTAAAAGTATTATCAACTAATTTCAACACTCTTAATTTAGTTATTTTAGATATATATGAGTGCTCACTATTATAGTGAACTAGGACAAGTCAAACTTTTGTAAATGTTTGCATTGAAAGAAGACATGTGGGAAGGGATTGCTAAAATCACTACCTTGAAGAGTGAACACCATGATGTTATGAAGGCTGCATATAGTTATCACAAAGTTGAAAGAGATGATGGTGACATTTATTGGTATGAGAATAATTTTTATGGTATGAGACAAGTTTTTGAGCATGAATGCCCGTATAAGAACCCTATTAGCTAACAAGGTTTCTACATATTTAAAAAAAATTAACTCACCAATTAAATTCTCATATTATTTATTACCAAAACTTTCTAAACAACAATTATTCAAAAATAGTTACAAAATTCATTGAACCACCTAACTTAAAAATATTCTATTATTTTTATGACAAATCTTAAGAGGTAGATCTCAATTTAGTCATCTACCAACAATGAATAAGTATAATATAGTGTTTCATAGTTGTCTGAGAAATACCAAATCATAAATGAAAATTTCATCTTTAAGAACCACAATTCGTCAGACCATGAAACCATCACAAAGAACTTAGTTGTTAGTTGGAGATGCTAATGATATGGTTGCATTCACTTTCCATAGAAAATACAAAGAATAAATGGCTTTATGTTTTTAATAATTTATTTATTTTCAACCATTATAGATATACCATTTTTATTTTCAAAGTTCAACTGATCCAATTAGTTACCTCTTACCTATGTTCTTTATAGATAACTTATGTAGAATTTTTGGCTAAATATTAATGTGATGTTCACATATAGTATAGCCAAACATTAAGGCTAAATGATATTTGTTTGTTCTCATTTTTCTTATGCACCATATGGTAAGATAGTGAATTTCATTGGTGTGTCATAATGTTACTAAGTATATGTACTCTATTTTACTTATATTATAATAATTTCTTTGTCGTGACTATAAAAGATTGCTACTATAATGAATAAATAGACTAAGTGTATAAGTTACATAGATAATTATTGTATAAACAATATATATATATATATACATATATATATATATATATATAATGTGTAGGTGTGTATGCATATACCTACACATACACATGCTTATATAACATGTGTATCGAATTTGAGATGAAGAAACCCTTAGTGGTCTACGACATACCTTTTGAGTGTGGATGCAACACATCATATTTGAGTAAAGTGGTGAAAACATAGAACCTATGTGTACATCCCCCCTCAAAATTTGTATTACTAGACTCTGATTGGGAAGAAGAACTAGAGGAGGTCCCCTTATCTAATTAGATCTTAGTAGTGAAAAATAATTGTATTTTACAGATCTCTAAATATAAAGACAACTCTTTTTATAAATAAAGGTGTGAAAATCTCAAATTTTTAGACATAAACTAATGTGTGTGTTGTTTCAATATTTATTGATGATATAATTTTTGAAAACCAATCACAACAAAATATGTAGTAATATCTTAAATAATTTTCTTAAGATGATAAAATTCTCTAACAACTTGAGAGCTAATGTAACACCACACAATTCCCCATTGAATTGTCAATCTCACATATTTAACTACTCTTCTTTTGTGTTGCGATTGACTTCTTGAAAAGATACCTATTCAGCTCAACAAGCTATGACACTTGAGATTGCTTGTTCTATTTGACAACAAGCTCAATGATTAATTGTCCTAAACTTTGGATGCATACTCCAATATTCATGCCATTGATTTGGTAGGATAATAATAATATTATGTAGGAGTGTTTAAAAAATCTTAGATTTAGTTTGATCTCCTCTAAATTTTCTTAGGGCACAACTATGTTCTTATTAATAGTTTCTCTACATTTATAAATAAACAATTACTTTTATTTACACTCTAATTAAGTTACATACAAGTTTTTAAAGGTTTACTTCTACGTTTCAAAAAAAAAATCAATAATTTAATTTCATTTTTTATTTTAATTTTTATTTGACTTAGTTTAGGATCAATTTAATAATGAATTCTTATATTTACAATAGAAGTCGTAAATGTGATAGTAAGGTTTGAATTTTTTAAACAAAAAAAATTATTTAATTTTAATTAAATTTTTGAAGAAAATTGTAATTATATTTATGTAACAATCACTATATAAAATATATTTTTTATGAAAGTAAATGATTCAATCTAAACTTGTTTTAATTTACATTGCCTTTAAGTGTGGATTTACTCTTATTTTTTTCCTTCATTACCTTTGTTCTATTTCATGGATTGGAGAAATAATCTAAGTTAGTCTTACAATTTATAAAATTAAACTTAACTTTTCAAATTTCAAATTTTAAAATTTATGTCTAGATGTTTCCCTCTAATTGGTCACTATGAATTAACTTAAGTTCTAAAATCTTTGAACTATGCATTACATTGGTTTATAAAGGGAAAATAATAAAATTCATTTGAAACATCAACAAATATTTAAGACATGTCTAGAAATTAATAAGAACACTTTGTTGTTCACTTTATTATCTTAAGAGCATTAATATTTGCATAGCATATGTGTTATTGATTGTTGTTTTCAATCATTGTGTCAACTGTAAAATTAATGTCTATGAAATTGAAGAAATGAAAAATATTTTTAATCATTTACAAATTCTTTTGACTCTTTAACAAAAAATTCATACCAAAAATATCTCGTTTTAATACTATGTTTTATCAATAATCTTAAAAATTCTTTTTAATTTTTTTTAAAGACTCTTATATTCACATAAAATATTTTCATTAAATTATGCCTTTTTGGATGACTTAGTTTTAAGTTTTTTAAGCTGTTTACACATATTAATAATTCTCAAAGGCTTAAAACTGGCCTTAAATAGATTTTTTTCATTATTTTTTTTAAATTAATATATTTTTTCAAACTTAATAATCCAATAAAAAATTAATGCTTCATAATTTAACTTCAAAGAAAATATTGTAAAAATGAAGTAACAATCACAGTGTCGGCCTCATTTTACATAGAATAAAGGGAGTGTTGAGAAAAAGAGAAATCAAATATAATTTATATACAGAAAAATGCATTTTTCTAATTTTAATTTTTAATGTTCACAAATCTTCCATCGCTTCTTCCAGTTCCTCGGTGAGGGCTTTGTGAAGCCAATTTTCAGCCTCCGCCATGAAAGAAGGGCTGAGCCGAAACATTAGAACACAAAATTCGTGCTCACTGAGAGCTCCGTCGCCGTCCAAATCTCCCTCCTGCACCATCGCTTTTATTTCTGAATCTGTTAAAGATTCAACCCCTAAAACACCCGAATTTTTCCTCAGGCTCTCCGCGGTAATCAAACCCAACTGGGAATCCGCCAGTAGACTAAACCCATTAGACAGTTCCGCCATTAAACCAGCTACCCCCAATTTCTCTGCCATAATTGGAAGCAAATCTCGAAATTCCGCCATTGAAGTCTGCTAAAAGGAAATATAATACTCAGAGAGGATTGAAGTATGGATTGCAGAGAGCAGGGGGGAGGTATTATAGCTTCCATCGCCGACGCGTCAGAGAAACACTCTTGTGCAAGCTAAGCACCAGAACCAATTAGGAAACTGTCTATTACCGTCCAGGCCTTCGAAATCCAGTTGGCAAACATCAAGAAGGAAAGGGTGTTGTTTTGATGGCAAAGTGACAGATGGCTTTCTTCTTGCACATTTCCCATGACATGGGAATTTCCTGGAAGTCTCCACAGAAGACACCAATATAGAATCTACGCCAGTCGACGCACTTCTTTACGTTCGGACCGACCACGTGTTTCAGCTTTATTTGTTGAAGGCCAACCACGTGTTCTTCCTGGAAGTCGTATAGCAACACTAGGCTTTAGTTATTAATTAATTTGTTTGTTTGAGCTTTATTTGAAGGCCAACCACGTGTTTCTTACCTTTTGTGCTTGGTGTTCTTTAGATGTGGTTTAATTGGTCTCTTTCCATTCAATGTTCTACTATTACAGATCATAGAAGCCCTTAAGTTTTCAAAGTTAAATGGAGGTTTTTATATCATACCCTGAAAAATTAAAAAAAGTTTAAGTTTAAATGGATAAGATTGTATATTGTATCTAACATATTTTTTATTTTTATTTTCTTATTTTGATTGGGTCAAATATTTTGTATTTATTTATTTTTGTTTAGTATTTGTTTTCATCGAGTCATTTTTATGTACTAACAAACATACAACTAGCATGTTTTATTTATCTATAAAAGCTAGTATATTCCTTGAATCTAACCTAATTATGCCCTCACATGTCCTTAGGAACAATTTTGATCTTCAATTTATCCATTCACCTACCTAGGTCAAGTTTGTAATGTGAAATCAAAACCTATTTTTTTAATTCAAATTTCAAATTGGGTCCATATCATCCCCCTCTTACTAGTTGTTATAAATTGTAGAATCCTAATTCACTTTAATGCGTATCTAAGATTTGCTAATAACTCTTATATTGCTCATTTGTATTTCCAATCAAGGAACTCATATGAGCATTCATTGTTACATCTAGATTTATATATCTAGTGACAATAGGAATATTGTATGGTTGTTTGGTATAATTGATCTTTGTTCAAAATTAATTAAATCAATTTAGAATTGGGTGTTTAAACAAGGGACAATCCCTCTACCCACCAAATGATGATTGGAGGCATCACTTTTCCTATGAATTTTAATATCCGAAGACAAAGTGCATGAGTTTCTAGTTCAAAGTATCTCATAGATAAGTTTTACATGTAGAAGGTTGTTTCCCCACACATACATTGATTTTGTGTCTCATTGTTGACTTTAATTGATTTCATGTTGCACTATCAAGCAAAATCAATTACCATGGAAAAATGAAAGAAATATTCAACAAAGAGCATAGGCAGAGCTTTTGGGGCATCTACGAGGCGATAATGGTTTCCGGCCCTTCGTTGTCTAAGGATTTGCATTGTTTGAATTCATTAGCATTGAAAATATATGGCTTTTAGGGTACGAGTTTCTGGAGACCGTAATGTTGTTCATGGGAAACCAAATACAATTTCTATGTATCTAGAAAAAAAAGGCTACTTTGCTTGAAGTGATTAAAAAACCCGCCAAAAGCTCTCTAGGTATCGATGTGGTGTTATATGTGAAGGGAAAGAATGTTGTGGAAGTTCCTAGATGGAGAGCATGTGTGATGCTATAAGGATAAATTTTTGAAAAAGCTGTAATGAAACTAGGGAAAGAGACTTACCTCAAGATTTTGCAGAAATTGTCTTTTTGTTAATGATATCGAGGAGGAAAACATGCAGAACTTGTAGGAAGAATATTACAAAGCCCTAACAAAGCAAATATTTTATCACGAAGTATTTATGAAGCCCTAACTATTTTCCAACTACGAAATGTCAAATCAAGGGGGAGATGCAGATATTTAAACATCTCCACCCTCTAAATGGAAATAGTAAATGCGAGGAAATTTTCATTTTTAGGCATGAGGAAAGGAATGTTTCAACAAAACAAATTTCTTTTTAGGTGGGAGATATACTGCAAGTTGCAATGTGACTACTTGCAACCCCTCTACAACCGATGACTCCAATGGTGAGGATCATTCACATCATCTTGCATGCCCCCTCTGCAATTTGAGACCATCAATAGACAAAAGAAGGCTAGAAAACCTCAATGAGGGAATGCCTTCAACATAATTAAATAAGGCATTCAATTTAACCTCATATATAAATAGGAAGTTAAGAGAATATTTTTTAAAGGATTAAATTTAAGGCACTCTTGGACTTTTGGATGTTTTGATCATTTTCAAATTTGGCATTACTCAATAGTGTGATTTCTAGGTTGTAAATGCTTATGACTTTTGTTATACATGTTTTGTAACCATGTCTATGTGTATATGTGAGTTATGCACATATAAACTACACATTATTTACATATGTGTATTCTCATTTATACAAGGATTCTCTATGTCATTTATAAACTTAGTCCATGTATTCATTATAGTAGCAATCTCATTTATAGTCATGACAAAGAAAGCTTATTATATTATAAGTAAAATAGAATACATATATATATATATATATACTTACTTAGCAACATTATAACAAATCAACAAAATTCATTTTCTTATCATATGGTGCATAAGACAAATGAGAACAACACAATATTATTTATCATTAATGATTGATTATACTCTATGTGAACATCGCATTGACATTTAGCCAAAAAAACATGATAAGTTATTTATGAACAAAATAGGTAAGGAGTAACTAATTGGATTGATTGAGATTTGAAAATCAATATGGTATAAATATTGGTTGAAAATAAAGAAATTATTAACAACATAATAATCATTTATTTTTTGTATTTCTATGGCAAGTGAGTGCAACCATATCGTTAGCATCTCTAACTAACAACTAACTTCTTTATGGTAGTTTCATGGTCTTAAGAATTGTGGCTCTTAAATACAAACATTTTCATTTATGATTTAGTATTTCTCAAACAACTACAAAATATATGGAATACTTATTCATTGTTAGTAGTTGACTAAATTGGGGTTTGGATCTTTTAAGATCTACCATATAATATATATTTGTATGTGTGTGTTTATATACACATACTTCATATATTCATATATGCAAACATACTATTGTAATTGTAAAGGAAGAATATGTAAAAGGAATAAAACATGCACCAAACAATGGAGCTACAAACATATGATAATAGTTATAGAAAATTGCAAGAGAGAAACTATAGAGAGCCTATATAATGGCTTGAACAACAAAGTATTCCACATAATATTTATTTATTTTTTTGAAAAGAAACCATTAGTTTTTCCTTACATTGTCTTTTTCCCTTTTGCAATAGAATCTTTAACATAAATATCTAAGAAATACTTTAACCAAAAAGGTGCGAAAATATTTACACATCTCACTTGTGTAGGAGCTTCTTCCCAAAATCTCCTTTTCTTTTACTCTCTTTTCTCCCCATAACCTCCAATTGCTTCTACTAGAATTGTCTCCTATTTTCTTTCAATTTTTCTTAATAATGATGTATATTTAATTTCATTTTTCCTTCTACTTGCACCATGGTGCATGTCATTACAAGCTCTTCTAATCCACTTGATTGGAGTAAAATCTCCACTTTGATTCAAGTTATTTTCTCCCTCTTTGCTAGGTGTTGAACCAAAGGAGTGGGGGCAATTCCAAAATGAGTTGCATTAATTTTTTAGGTAAGATACCTTATTGCATGCATTTAATTTTATATTATTTTCAAATTTAAAAAATATTCTTTCTCAATTAAAATTTAAATATTTTCTTTTTACGTACAAATTAATAACCTAATTAGAAAATGAACTCCCTATCTTTCACCTACCCAAATAATAATCATGTACATAGATCATACCTAATTTACAACCGAAACATAAGGCAACTGTTGACCTCTAATTACTAATACTACCAAGATTAAAAAACTAATGAAGAAAAACATTAGACAAACACTTTTAATAACAAACAATACCTAGTGTGTGTATGTGTGCATATAACTGTTGATAAATTGAGTCTTACCAGGCTCAATTTATTTATAAGGAGTTCTATTGTTTTGCCTATTGGTTATCTTGTAGTTCATCTCAAAGCATTGGCCATGATCTTAAAAGGTGGTCTAGTGTGTTATCACAAAGAAAGTAATATGTATCTTCCTTCATTAGTGACTAAGCCACTTACCTGTCATTAGATTTCAAATAACCTAAGAGTCCTCAAAATGCACGTACACTTCATGGGAGAAATTTTGATTTCAAAAAGGTTGTGTGTTTTGAGGTCTTCTAGGGCTAGGTTTCCTTGTTTATACTATCCACGTTGATCCAGAAGAGAAGGAAACATGGAAGCTACACTTTGTTGCCTTGTGTAGGGCACGTTGCAGAAGAAGTAAACAGGTGTCCTAGCTCATGAATGAGAATATTAGGTGTTTGTGTTCTACCAAGTCATGAAGATGCAGGATCAAAGATAAGGTTCTCCTTTGATGTTGTTTGCAGGTTGGTATTTGATGTGAACATTAACAACATGTCAAGCTTGAAACGGGAATAAAAAACAAGAGCATGTGCTTTTGATAGGATAGGGCTCTTAAATATTGATAGTCAATTGAGCTGGTTCAGTTGAGTTCATCTGATGCAATTTGGATTGAGAACAATGCAGACATGTATGTAGAGATCCATTTATTATTGTAGTGAATTTCCATAGTGGACCTAGGGCTTATGGTAGATTTACAGCAGGAGAAAGCTAGATTCTTGAAATTGTGGATAGGGGTCTTATCTTATCTTTGCTTCAATTAACATGTCAGCCGGTTAGATGCCTGATAAAGTTGTGAGAGAGATAAATAGTTATAAAAGCAGGGGTTTATACAGATATGGAATGTAATAAGGAAGAAACTCTTAGAGCAAAGGAAATTGCAAAAAAGAAGTTTGGGGTTCAGGATTTTATTGCTGTTCAAAAACTTATTGTCAAGGCTCAACAACTCTATCTTGCACTTGAAAATGTTCCCCGTATGCTTGCAGTTTGTGATGTGCATTGTGTAGCCCAAACCAAACTGAATGGATGTGATATGGATTGGTATGGGATTCTTCAAGTAGAATCGATAGCAGATGATTCTATTATAAAAAAAGAAATATAGAAAGCTGGCACTTCTCCTATACCCTGACAATAACAAATTTTGTGGTGTAGAGGCTAAATTTAAACTCAATGTTAGATAATATGAAGAGGACTTTGCATGATATTAGAGATGGAGGATATGACCATTGAAAGAAGAATGGTCATGCTTACATTGATTACTTCGGCATGAGATTGTTTCCTCAACTTCAACAGAAGTTGGAATTAACCCCCTTTTCCTTCAACATCTCCTATATTAAAGCAAATCTCTCTTCCCAAGATTGGTATGGAGTTCTAGAAAAGGAAATCTGGAAGATGAAATCAAGAATTGAATTTTTAGTTTTATGGACATAATGGAGAGTAATCGAAACTTCGTATTCACTTCCCACAGAGAATCAACATTCAAGATCTTAGCAGAGTCGGATGCATTTTATATCAACAAAATACTTTTGACTGTGTATGATTATGAGAGTGGGGAGTTGAATTTTATAATTGTTTATATTTTACATATTATTGTGCAGGCCGGTCTGCAACTCTTTATCATATCCCAAAGCCAAAGATACTCCCCATCTCAGCTAAGTCCATGGATTCTGAAGTGCTTGGTGAACAAAAGGGAAAACTAGGCATGATGAAAATACGATTTCCAGGCCTCATGTTTCTAATGAGGAATAGGCTCAACTCAGTTATGTTGCATTAAACTCATCACATATTGTAAAAGAAATGGATGCAGGTCTTGGGGTTAGTGCAGTGTTGGAAAAGAAGTCCATGTACACCTGGGGACAATCATATGGAAGTTGTTGTAGAACAAAATGTCTATTTAACCAAAAAAAAGGTTGCAACCACTCTCTGTTTGAATGGTTCCCAAATTAATGCGAGCGCTGCCAGTGTTAAATATTTTTGAGAACTATGGGACTGCAAATGCTTTGCAGTGCACAACAGATTCAACGAAAGTTTTTTGTGCTCCAAATTACTCTATGTTAAGTGTGAAGAAAAGATTGAATTCAGGAGGTAGATTTAGGGATGTAGTTTCTTTGCAACATAATAGATATTTTTCCAGAAGTGGAGAATATTGTGAGGACAGGAGTGAGCAAAACGGTCTTCAGCAGAGGGATTTCAAAATCCATCAAATTATTACAGAAAGTGTTTTGTTAATAGGCGCATGATGCTATAGAAATATGCAAAAAGCTTGCAAGAGAGATATTGTGAGCAAGAAAATTCTTTGAATGTCAAAAATGGCATATTAGGTATGGTTATTGTACCATTTAGTGATAAATTTCATTAAGACCAAATAACATTGTGAGAGTAACCAGATTCTACATCTCTTGTGTTCTCTAACACGAGCAAGGATGTAGATCTTAAGCCAGAGGATACACATGATGCAGATAATTGTGATGATAGAAGGAAAAAAAAGGCCTGAAATTGAGGATTACAATTTTTTCATAACATTAAAGTTGATCCCAGTAATAATGCAGCTCTTAGTCCCTATCATATTGGGAGTGTGAGTACATTTAATTAGGACTATTTTACTACCAAGTTTTCTAAAAACACCAATGTACCACTCACTTTGGGATTGAAGCATTGTGAGGGCCTATCATTGTGAGGGCCTATCACTATCAGGAACCTACCAGAGTTATATTTACAGCCATGTTCTAGTGATGGGACAATAGCAGGAACCTGGCCTGGCTTTGGATTTCTTCAATTGGGTTAGGAGGAACACGAAATATAGAGCATGGTTTATAACAGCCAAGAGGGTATAGACAGAGACCTATAGAAGGTACAATGACATTCAAAGAGATAACAATAAAGTATAAACCCTATGAGCTTTGGATGATGATGTGACATTAATGAAGTTTCATGTTTCTTATAAGGCATAATACACTCATTTGATAGTAACTTCATGTGTTTAAATATAGTTTGATGGGAGGCCTGCTCGAGAGTATTCGAACAAAGAGACTAGTGTATAGTGCCAAACAACAAAACACAGAGGACAAACCTGTTTTGGACAAGATCACCACGAGCATAGCATAAACCTATGTCATTATATTACAAAACTATATAGCTATGCCATTTTGTTACAAAACTATTTAGTAGTAGCAATAAGGGGGTTGTCAAGTTTTGAAAAGGCATGATGAATGCTAGAAGGAATGATCAGTTATACCGAGTCTTAAGAATACTACTTTCACTCATACGAAAACTCTTGTCACATCAATGGATACCTGGTTTCTAATAGCGATTCTTCCATATAAGATACTTAGGTGGCTCCAAGTTAGAATCCACAAGGTTCAAGAAAAGCAATGACAACCTATAGTAGTCTACAATGGATAAATGACAGTCCCTTGTGTTAACTAGCCAATGAAATGTCAGTTTAAAGGGAGAGACTTGAAAAGGATGTCAACCTATAAACTCAAAAGCACAGTTCAGTTGTTGCATGACAATTAGAATAAGAACAAATTGAAGTCACTCCATAAAACAATCATCTTCAAGTGCATGATAGTGTTATCCACTGTAAAAGAAGAGCAGTTGCAATAGGCAAAGGAACAGGGGTTAGAATCATGAATTCATTATTTCAAGGATACTTGAAACCTTTCTCAAAATTAATGTCAATTTGAGGTTCTATGAACCCAATGTGGCAATCCAAAGTCATAATCACAAGGCAGTGACAGTCATCATTGTGCACAATCACTAGTCAAATATAGAATGCTAATGTTTGTACATAACAGTCATGAATCATAGAAAGATATGACAAGCATAGTGGGGGATCAATTGAAACTTCAGGTGACAGTTATATGGGTTTAAGACAGTCTTTATGTTGCTCCATCAGGCTTGTTCATGGTAGAAGACCTTATCAACAAAGTTTGCATCTAAAAAAGTGTCAAAGACAAACTTGGGCAGGTATGCTTTAACAGTTCACTCTGGAGAGGAACACTTTAATTCAGTCCTATAGCATTCATGAAGAAGGATCAAAAGACTAACATTGAAGACATGGGAAAACTATTGACAGACTATATAAGGATGTTTAAAAGTGCGACATGATAAGATTTGAAGAATCATCAAAGCCAACGAGGAAAGAAGCAGTTTGGAATCATAATTAAGGAAGTGCAAAGTGTAAAGGTCAGTTCAAGGTCATAGAACACATGCCCTATTATCATGAAAGTGGCAATAAAGGGTAGTTGAGCAATTGACAGACGTGTAGGAACCCTTCCGGGAGTTGCTTAGGAAAAAGGTTGAAGAGGTCAACGCTTCTTCTCCAGCGCCACCTAAGAACATTTTGAGGAGTCAAAGCATAGAGGGACTCTTTCCAGTGCCAAGAAGATGTCAAACAAGTTAGTAATTTTCTAGGAGAACCTCATTTATTATTTCACGTGTCTTAAATTCACTCAAATTGTTAACAAGGTAAAAGGGGATACCTACATGGAGATGAGGAGAGTTCTTGCCCTTTCTTGGCTATTGTATTGTAACTTTTGAAGGTTATTTCAATCAGAAAAAACATTGTAATTCCAAGAAACACAATTGTCAGGCATGTATAGCAGTTTCTAAGCACTTTTATCAGGCATGCATAGCAGTTTCTAAGCACTTTTTATCAATAAAGCAAGATTTTTTCTTTCTCTAATTTGCATTTTTGTATGCAAGCATGAATTATTGATGTACTTTCTATAATTTTTGATGTACGAAGCCTACCAACACCAATAAGAGATAGACACACAAAGGAAACAATATGAAGAGTCTCTTCTAAAAAAGATTGTTGCTAAATAGGAACAGATGAAGCTTTTTTTTGCCGAAGTACAAAGGCTGGAAGGCCAATCAACTTCTTACATTCTAGATCAACCTAGAAAGAAAAGGTTCCCAAGTACAAAATTCCAAGCTTCAAGGAAATTAAGCCTCCCAAGTCTTCAAAGAAGCCCTAAATTTGAAATCACAAGTTTTAGAAGTCTTCAACCTTTGAAAGATCTCAAACCTAAGAAAGATCATCTAGTGCTCCTCAAGAGAAACCTTCTCCAAAACTTATACATCTTCAAGAAACTCAACCAAACCTCTATGATCAGCCTTCTTGTACTAGCACCATTTATCTTTGTAAAGATGGACAAATCTTTTGGCAAGACAAATGGTTTAGTGAGTATAAAAGGGATGTAACTTGTAGTTGATGAACCTGCACATGACATGAAATTTAAAAAATCAGACTTGCTACGAGAGAATGAAGAGCATAATCACTTGTCATAGAAAGATATAGAGCAAGAAAGATGTGTTGAATATCAAGTTTTGACTGATTTGTTTGATGAGATACCTCCTTTTTTGACAAAGATGAAAAACATATGCCAATTTCAACATCAACAAACAATTTGGGACAGTGGGGAGAAATGAATGACCATGATAAGATATTGGTCTATGAAGAAAATTCTACAATTTTGTTTGATGAGCTTCTATTTTGTGTGGAGGATGAAGAAAATATAACGATGATCACACCAACAACAACTTTGAACCAACGGGAAGATGTTAAATACTTTGATGAATTGTTGGTCCCTCAAAATTAGTTTAGGGAGGAAGTATTAACTCATGAAAAAGAACATAGAGATGAGTCTTTTTTGGACTTTAGAGGACTTGATGGGAGCTGCTATGAAGTCCTCTCACATAGAAAAGTAAAGAAGAGGTTGAAGAAGACCTATTTTGGGATGATCTAGGAGATTTTTTTGTTTGAACTTAGAGATCAAACCAACATCTTTTGGAAAGGGAAATCATGAGCAACAAGAACATAGTGCAAGAATATCCATGTTTTTGTCAAGTCAATCACAAGAAATGGTCTTCACAAGTTAGCAAGATGATGAGACAACATACCACAAGCAGAAGACCAACACTAGAGTTCCAAATTTTGTCCTTTCATGAGGATGTTCCATTAGACATCTAGCCAGGATGAAGACCAACAAAGTATCAATCCATGCTTGTACCCAAGTATGAAGTAGCAATTAAAGAGCAATACATTCATCTTACCTATATATTTCAAAATAGTATGTATGGTCAATATGAAGAGGTAAGTGGATTTTATTTCATTCTTCAAGAGGTATTGTAGCAGTTGTTTAAATATTTGTTTTTCCTCCACCTCCTCCTGGCTACTCATAAACATGTGAAGAATTACAAATTGATGAGAAAAGGAATCTATTTCAATAACTAGTTAATGGTTTTTTAATTTACATTAAGCTTCAATATTTTTCTTCATCGTCCTTGTTCTATTTCATAGATTGGAGAAATAATCTAGGTTAGTCTTGCAGTTTACAAAAATAAACTTGACTTTTCAAATTTCAAAATTTAAAATTTATGCCTAGAGGCATCCCTCTATCTAGTCATTATGAACTAACTTAAGTTCTAAAACCTTTGAATTACACATTAGATTGGTGTATAAAGGAAAAATAATAAAATTCATTTGAAACATCTAACAAATATTTAAGACATATCTACAAATTAACAAGAACACTTTGTTGTTCACTTTATTATCTTTAGAGCATTAATATACACATATTGTTGTCTTCAATCATCATATCAACTGTAAAAATAGTATATACTAGCATATATATATTATTTTAATAATATATATAAAATACGCTAAGAGATATCCTTCTCGAGGCATCTATTTTTAAAAATTGTCTCACATAAAAGTGTAATAGACGCCTCGAGCAGGATATCTCTCGACGTATTTTATATATATTATTAAAATAATATATATATGCTAGTAGTAGTCCCATTAATATACGCATATTGTTGTCTTCAATCATCATATCAACTATAAAAATAGTATCTATGAAATTGAAGAAGTGAAAAATATTCTTTATCATTTACTAATTCTTTTAACTTCAATAAAAATAAAAAATAAAAATCATACCAAAAAATCTCTCATTCTGTTAATAATCTTAAAAATTCCTTTTTCAAAAACTTTAAAACATCAAATCCTTGAGCTTTTGTGGTTTTTGGCCACCGGATGGTAATTCTCGAAGGCTTAAAACTTGGCTTAAATACTAAATGCATGAAAGAGTTTTTTCATGATTTTTTTGAAAATTAATATATTTTTTCAAACTTAATAATGCAATAAAAAAAATAATGCTCCATCAAAAATATTATTGTAAAATGATATATTTGAATATAATATTACTTCGACATAATCACGGTGCCGGCCACATTTTACATAAGGATACAGTGAGTGTTGAGAAAAAGGGAAATCGAATATAATCTATACACAGAAAAATGCATTTTTCTAATTTTAATTTTTAATGTTCACAAATCTTTCATCGCTTCTTCCAGTTCCTCGGTGAGGGCTTTGTGCAGCCAATTTTCGGCCTCTGCCATGAAAGAAGGGCTCAGCCGAATCATCAGAACGCAAAATTCGTTCTCACTGAGAGCTCCGTCGCCGTCCAAATCTCCCTCTTGCACCATCGCTTTTATTTCTGAATCTGTTAAAGATTCAACCCCTAAAACACCCGAATTTTTCCTCAGGCTCGCCGCGGTAATCAAACCCAACTGGGGATCCGCCAGTAAACGAAACCCATTACACAGTTCTGCCATTAAACCAGCTACCCCCAATTTCTCTGCTATAATTGGAAGCAAATCTCGAAATTCCGCCATTGAAGTCTGCTAACAGGAAATCTAATACTGAGAGAGGATTGAAGTATGAATTGCAGAGAGCGGGGCGGAGGTGTTATAGCATCCATCACCGACACGGCAAAAAAATAGTCTTGCGCAAGCTAAGCACCAGAACCGATCAGGAAACTGTCTATTACCGTCCAGACCTTCGAAATCCAGTTGGCAAACATCGAGAAAGAATTGGGTGTTGTATGGAATTATCAAAGTGACAGAAAGCTTTCTTCTTGCACATTCCCCATGACGTAGGAATTTCCTGGAAGTCTCCACAGAAGGCATCATTGTATTCCACGTCAATCGACGTGCTTCTTTATGTTCGGACCTGAAGTAGTCCTATAGAAACACAAGGTTTTATTTATTAATTAATTTGTTTGTTTGACCTTTATTTGTTGAAGGCCAACCATGTGTTTCTGACCATTTGTGCTTGGTGTTGTTTAGATATGGTTTAATTGGTCTCTCTCCATTCAATGTTGTACTATTGTAGGGAAATCATAGAAGCCTTTAAGTTAAACTTAAATGGATGTTTTATAGTATATCTACCTTGAAAAAAAGTCAAAAAATTAAATTTAAATGGATAAGATTGTATATTGTATCTAATATTATTTTAATTACTAGCAATCACATTTTAGTGTGCAATGGGTATGTTGAAAAAGTGTGGAAGGTCAATTAGGATAAATTTTGGTCTATTTTTTGTATACATTTATGTAATACATGAGGTCAATTGTTAGGCCATTTAGGAAATGATGTTGTTTGAGCAACAAAGGTCTCAATGGAGAAGTGATAGCTTCAAATAAACTATGCATCCACTTACAGGGATCCAAACATGATTGAAATAAAAACTCTAAGTTAGGAAGATAATCAAGCTCCATTACCAACAGGCTCATGTTATGTTTGCAATAAGGAGAAAGGGAGAGGTAGGGATAGAAAGAGGGAGATATAGAGGGGAGAAGAGCGAGAGATAGAGGGGTAAGGAGATAGAGATAGAGAGGAAGATAAAGATAGAGATGGAGAGAGAGAGGAGAGGGATACCAGAGAGAGAGAAGAGAGACAGAGAGATGAGATGAGACAGATAAATAGATGGTGAGATAGAGTAAGAGAGATAGTGATATAAGGAGATATAGAGAGGGGAGGAAAGGGGGAGAGATGCAAAGAGATAGTCAAACAAAGAGAATAAGAGATAGATAAATAGAGATGGAAAGAGGGAGAGAGAAATAAGGAGAGATAGAGATAGGGAGAAAGAAGTAGGGAGAGATAGAGATATATGGGAAGAGAAAGAGAAAGAGAGATCTAGAGATATATGGGAAAAGAAAGATACAGATCAAGATCCGAGGAAGAGAGAAGAGAAGGTAGAGAGGGAGAGAGAGAATATGGAAGAGAGAGGGAGAGATAGCTCAATATATAGAGGGAGAGGGAGAGACATAGAAAGGGGGTGATACAGAGAGATAGAGGGGGATAGTGAAAGAGATAGAGAGATGGTGATAGAGGTAGAGAAAGATATGGATAGAAAGAGATAGAGAGAGGAGTGAGAGGGAGATAAAGAGAGAAAAAGAGAGATATAGAGTAGGAGATATGGAGGGAGATATGGAGTGAATGAGAGAGGGGTGGAGAGGGAGAGATAGCTCAATAGATAGAGGAAGAGGGAGTGACATAGATAGTGGGAGATATATAGAGATAAAGAGCGACAAGGAGAGATATATCAATCACCCTCCCTATATCTCTATCTATTCATCTTTATCTATTTATCTCTCTACCTCTCTCTATCTCTTTGTCTCCCTCTCCATTTGTATGTTTCTTCCCTCTATTTATCTTTATCTCCCTACCTCTTTATGTGACTTTATCTCTATCTATGTCTCTCTCTTCTTCTCTCTTTCTCTTTTTTTGTAGCTATTTTTCTTTATCTGCCTCACTATCTCTACCTCTTTCTTTGTCCCTCTTTATTCCTTTGTCTCTCTATCTTTGTTTCTCTCTCTTCTCTTTTCTTCTCCCTATCCCTCTTTTTATCCCTTTATTTCTATCTTTGTTCCTCTCTCTTTATCTATCTTCATCTATTTATCCTCCTTTGTCTTAATTTTCTCCCTCTCTTGCTCTCTTTCTCTTTTTTCTCTCTCCACATATCTATATCTTATCTCTATCTCCCTCTCCCTTTTCTCTTCCTTTCTCTTTCTCTCTTGCTCTCTCCATATGTTTGTCTCCTTGAGTGTGCAATGGGTATGTATTGAAGAGGTCTTAAAGGTGAATTATCACATCTTTAATCAAATGACATGCTACCTTGAGCATAACTCCCCAAGGACATGTGCATCCTTGGATTGTTGACATGAAACAACCAATCAAAATTTAGTTTCTCTTTTCCTAAAAGTTATATCTCTTATATTTCTCTCTCTCATGCTTTATCTCTCCTTGTCTATTCCTCTCTCTCTCTCAATATCTATCTATCTAAATTCATATGTTTCTCTCATTCTCTATCTTTTGAGTTTCTCTCTTTGTATTAGTTGATATGCTACATATAGTGTGAGATTTGAGCTTGAAATAAGTCTCATGACTACAAACCACTATCGAGTCATTGGAAAACAAGTTTTAGCTACCATTTAATGGTAAACTAGTAGCAGTGCAATGATAAAATGCTCTATTAAAACATCAGGTAAAAGCCTCCAAAATCGCATTCCATTATTTAGCACTTATTATTAATTATTTAATCTAGTCACATGTAACTAGAATTTGCAGTGCATCCATGCACAAACGCATAATCTCTAACATATTAACATACATATAGTTTTCTATCAGCGTAATCCTTGAACCTTCTTTAGGTGCAAATGCTAGTATATATACCTCTCTCTATATAGAATTATCTCCCCCTCTATCTCTCTTTCTTTTTCCTAATCTATCCAAAGATCAATTATATATTAATTTAGTTTGTTTTATATAATATATAGTAATAATAATATAACCTATATATACTATTACATATAATAATAAATATAATTATATTATATATAATTTAATATGTATTATATAAAATATATCTAATATATAAATAATTATATTTTGTATTATATTTATATAATAATTTTTTGTATTACATAAAAATATAATAATTATTAATTATTAATTATTAATTATAATAATTATTAATTATTAATTATAATAATTATTAATTATTAATTATAATAATTTTATATATGTATTTGACAGTTTTGTTAAAGAATATAGTATATAATAATAAGTAGTATAATTATATTATTTATAATTTATTTTTTATTATATAAAATATATGTTATATATTAATTATGTTGATATATACTTAACTACATAGGGTAAAGGATGTCGTAATGTTAAAACCTAAATGTGCTCATTACTAGGATCTTGACAGTAATTTTCATTTTAATAAACATACTCTAAAACCCTCATGGAAACCTTACTTGTAGGCTGCAACAAGGAAGAATTTGGAGCAGAAACCAATAGCGGCAAGAAAGCAACAATAAAAAGGCAAAAAACAACAAAAAAAATGATGAACGGCTAAGATTCGTTTAATCGTCTTGCATTGATATGTACGCAAGATAATCGTCGATATGCTTTTACAGGTTGCCTTGTTCATAGAGGGAACACCTTCAACGTAATAATTAATGATTAAAATTATATATTTTGTATTTATTTTTTTGTTTAGTACTTATTTTGATTGGGTCGATATTTTATATTTATTTCTTTTGTTTAGTAGTTATTTTTATTGGGTCATTTTTATGTAATAATCAATGGCATATGGAAAATTCATCGCCAGCAATTCATTAATGGAAAATTCACCGCCAACAATTCACCACCATGGAAAATTCACTCCAGCAATTCACCACCATAGAAAATTCACCGCCAAATAAAATTTAAAAATATTTGGCGGTTAATTTTTCGTCGGTGAATTTTTCATGGCGATGAATTGGTGGCGGTGAATTTTCCGTGGCGGTGAATTTTCCATCAGTGAATTGCTGGTGATGAATTTTCCTAGAGCCATAATCAACATACAATTAACATGTTTTTTTATTTATTTATAAAAGCTAGTATATTCCTTGAACCTAGCATAATTATGCCCTCACACATCCCTAGGAACAATTTTTATCTTAGATTTATCCATTCACCTACTAGGTCAAGTTTGTAATGTGAAATCAAAACTTATTTTTTTAATTCAAATTTCAAATTGGGTCCATATCATCCCCCTCTTACTAGTCATTGTGTTTTAACTTGAAGCGTGAAACTTTTCAAATTACATTCTACAATGTTGTATAAATTGTAGAATCCTAATTCACTATAACACATATCTAAGATTTGGCAATAACTCTTATAATAGATATCAAGTTTCCACAATCCATAATCATAAGAGTTTTTTTCTTCTGGCTTTGCTTGTGTTTTTATTTTTGTCATCAACGTTTCGGATCACACTCCATTATCCATCTTCAGGATGAAAGAGAGCATTTAAGGAAGAGAAATGATGATGATGGATTATGGAATGTGATCTGAAACGTTGATGACAAAAACAAAAACACAATCAAAGCCAGAAGCAAAAAATTCTTCTAATAACTCTTATATTTCTCATTTGTATTTTCATTCAAGGAACACATATAAGCATTCATTGCTACATCCACACTTGCATATTTAATGTAATAGGAATATTGCATGGTTGTTTGGTATAATTGATCTTTGTTCAAAAGAAATTAAATTAGTTTACAACTAGGGGTTTAAACAAGGGACAATCCCTCTACCTACCAAATGATGATTGAAGACATCACTTTTCCTATGAATTTTAATATCCTAAGACAAAGTGCAGTAGTTTCTAGTTCAAAAAATTCATAGATCGATTTTGCATGCAGAAGGTTGATTCTTCACACAGATTTATTTCATGTCAAAATATTGACTTGAATTGATTTCATGTTGCACTATCAAACCAAATCAATTACCATGGACAAAACTCAACCAAACACAACTAACAATTTTTCGAACCAAAATCATTGCACAAGAAACACTACAACATGCACATAATTGGTAGTGTTGCCACACACAATGCCACTTGGTATTGCAACATATAAAAAGATATATGTTTGTGAATGCACAAGATGGAAAAGAGATAATGTGAACATGATGAAAATATGGGTAGCTTTCATCTCAATGTGACACACCTTACACTACATAAGGTAAATAGTAAGAGAGATGGGGACACCAATGCACATGACACCTAATAGAGTGTCACTCTCACATTTTCCCCATTCAACTAATTTTTTAGAAGGAAGGAGGAGGGAATTCCATCAATACACTAGAAAGGCATAAGAAATACATCTTAATAAGCATGCATATTAATAACTTTCATTTACATACACTAACCAAACAAATGGAGAAGAACCATTTGCCTAAACTAACCTTTCATTAATTCATGAGATAAGGGAGAGGAAGTACAAGTATAAATAAACATTTGCATTTGCTAAGTACAACATTCATTTTTATCATTTCAACATATAAATTCAATAAGAAGGAATATTTTATTTCTTTTTCAAATTCAGCAATATCAATATATTTCCTTTTCTACCTTAATTAAACTAGTGTGAGAGAGAAAGTATTTCTTTCATGGCACACAAACCACAAGAATTATGTAAAAATAATGTCAAGATTGAATTCAATATAATGATCCCCATGAACTTATTCCTAATCCTCTTTCTTTCTCATGTAACCTAATCAAGCATATAAATATACGAAAAAGAGAAGGAAGCATAATAAGAGTCATATTAGTTTGTTATTTTTTGACACAAACTAATTTATACAAGTGTTTCAAAAAATATTAAAAATCAAAGAATATGTACAATTGTAGAGGGGAATAAATTGCACCTTATACCATGGAAAAATACACACTTTCTGCAAGATCACCATGACAACACAACATGATTACTACGCTAGGTTGGAATTTGTGATGTTGATCAATGAGATTAACATAGAGATCAAGCATTGATTTGGAAACACAAAGATATTGCCATGGTATATAGGAAATTATTGTGGCAAGAAACCTTTCATCATAAATTATAGTTTTTGGAAGGACAAAGCCAAACCATTGTATTTTTCTTGGCCTTCCAAACCTTCTACCTTGCATGTGTATACTTATGCTTGTTTAAACTTAGTTTTTCACCCTTCAAGTTGTGGGGTTGCCCAATCATTCTTGTGGGAACCTAAGCTACTCACTTTTCACCTTAGCATCTCAAGATTTTCTCAAATGGCATGCATTGGAAGAAGGGTTACCTTACTTTTTAAAATGAGTAACCTTAACATTCTAGATTAGTGTGTGAGAACTCTCAATATTTGGATATTTCTCCACCATTTAGGCCTCTAATTTCAAGTTTACTTGAGTTCTAACTCTACCTATCCCTATTAGATCTTGATTTTCTCCCAAAAATGTTCTTATTGAGATTTATTATCTATTAAGCACCTCTATTTGGATTCCAAATGATCTTTAGCTCTTCACTAAAATCCTTCTATGATATATTTTAGAGTCTATTTCCCCTCTTTCCACAATTGTTTGAGTAGGCTAATGAGTTGATACTAAGGAAACCAAGCTAAATTCCCAATTTTCTTTGTAGAATTCACAATCCCTAGAAGCCTCAAGGTTTTTTCTTAGTTTGAAGCTTCACAATTTCCATTGGTGCAACACAACATTGTGCCACTAAGTATGTTTTCTTCTTATCATTCTTCTATTAGTTAGAGAAATTGAGGCTAGATTAAAGATAAGAGGAAATATAGTTTATTCTCTCCACTAAAGACTTACATACCAAATATTCACCAAGCATATTGGCTATTAATCTCCAAGCATGAGGTTCCAATTTACTAGTTTTTTGGATTATTAGATTAACTTTCTTTGAAAAAGGTTAAATTAGAATTGCAAATGCATTAATTATCTCCAACTTGTTCCATCATTTAATTATGTTAATAGTAATTCTAATACTAATATTAAATTGAAGTGTGAATTGAAAAGAGTGGGGGAAAGGTGTTATAAAATTTGAAATCCAAATGTGGTTCATGTTGTTCGCTTGTAACTAATTTCAAATTATATTCTAGGATGATGTATAAATGAAAAATACCATTGCACTTTAACAAATATAAGATCTATCAAGGGATTTTCAAAATGAATTATTGTGATTTTATTGAATTGAAGCTAAATCTACAATATGGTCTAATATAATAACACAAATAAATTGTATATATCTACTTCAAAATTTCCATTGGTCACCTCAATATTAACTCAATAGTCTACTCAACAATTATGGAAGGAGGGGAATAAAATCACAAATCTCATAGTAGGTTTTCAATGAAGAACTAGGGACTATTTGGAATCCAAATGGGGATGCTTAAATAGGTAATAAATCTCAATAAAAATTATGATTAGGGGGGACTCAAGAGCTAACAGGGGTAGGTGGAGTTAGGAATCAACTAAAATTAAAATTAGATTCCAAAATGATGGGGACATAGACACAATTGAGAGTTCTCACATGCTAATCTAGAATGTTGAGGTTACTATTGGAGCAACAAATAATGAATACAATATTCAAACTTCCACAAAATGAATCAAGCAAAATGCATAAGCCAATAAAATAGCATAGAATGTGTGTAAATACAATTATCACTCCTTGTTTGTATAAGACAAGGGTGAAGTAGGAAGGTGAAACAAAAGACTAACTAACCCTCCAAGAGATGTGACAAATATAGAAAATTTGGAACAAGTGTGAAGGCATATGTCAAGTGTTTATGAGGTGAGACATCTAAACCACTAAGCAAACTTAAGCTAGTGTGAATAGCACTATTAGGTGTAGAAACTATACAAAAGAAAACTAGATACATAAAAACTCTTTTCATGCTAATAGTTACTCCTTTTACCAAGTAATGTTATCTCCTCTTCCAAGATAGGTCAATTGGGCAACCCTTGGGATGCTCAGGTGACCCTATATCCACCTAGGCAACCCTAAGAATGCTTGAGTGAACCCCACCATATGAAGGGTAAAAAAAAGTTTTGAAAAAACATAAGTGTATGCATGGAAGGGAAAAAGTTGGGGATGCTAAGACAAATGAAATGGATCTACTTTGTCCTACTAAGAACTATAAATCATGGAAAAGTATTATTTGCCACAATGCTTTCTTTTATACCATTGTCATATCTTTGTTTTCATAATGATTTCTTGATCTCTATGGTAATTTCATTAATCATAATTGTAAATGTTGACCTAACATGAAAATCACATTATTTTCAATGGTTTTCATAGGGTGAAATGTGTTTCCTTATATAAATTTATGCATTCTCTAATTTCTACTATTTTTTGAAACTCGTGTAAATTAGTTTTTTTCAAAAAGAAACAAACTAATGACTCTTGTTATTCCTCCTTTTCTTTCACACATTTTATATATTTCACTTGCTAATTTGAGAAAAAAAGAGTAGGAATAAGGTCCTAGGGCTCATGGTGTTGAATTCAATCTTGATATTGTTTTTACAAAATTCATATGGTATTTATGTCATGAAATAAATATTTTACCTCTCTTATACTAGTGGGTGCTTACAATAGAGAAGGAATTATGTTGTTATTGAATTTTAAAAAAGAAAGTAAAATTTCCTTCTTACTGAATCTATGCTGAAATGATAAAAAATAAATTTTGTATTTAGGAAATGTAACTATTTATTTATGCTTGCACTTCCTCTCCCTTATCTCATGAATAAATGAAAGGTTAATTTATACAAATGATTCTTCTTCATTTATTTGGTTAGTGTATATAAATAAAATGCATTAATATGCATGCTTATTAAGTTGTCTTACTATGCCTCTCTAGCTACATTGGTTAAGAAATTGTCTTACAGCTAGTCAAATTATGATATTGCTATCAGGATTCAACCGTGTAGTTTTACGAGTAAAAAATTATTACCTCAAACTAATATTCACTCTAATTTTATATCATTCTTAGGGGGTTTTCTTAAATTTATCCCAAGAATTAATTCTATGTTTTCCATTTCATGTGATTTTTTGTGCATTTATGTGTTGGATCAAGTGTAATGATTTGGATGTTGAAACTTTAAAATTTTGTTCCTCAACAATCCTCCAAGCTAGGGTATCATCGATTGAAATCACCATATGGTCAAAAGGTAGCTAAGTCACATTAGCAATGAGCATCTTGTTAAAGCTTCAAGACTACAATCTTGGCATTAAAGGTTTCCTTGTGAAAATATTTTAGATTTGAAATTTAGTTTTATTTATATATTTAAAATTATAAGGGGAAAGAGAGAAGTAATAGAATCTCACTGTGTTTTAAAATAGAGGGAAACTATGAAATCTTGTTCTCCCTTTTGTATTTGGAAAAAATAGAAATTGTCAAAATGTAAATGTCACAAATTTGGTTATAATGTAACTTTTGATTAAATTATATTAATGAAAAAGGTTTTAGGATAAATGTGTTGAAGGAAATATATTTGAGAGTATTTATTGAGAAATAAAAATGATAAGTTAAAGGAAGAAATATCTCTTCTATTACTTTTTTTGTGTAAAATTGAAAAGATAAAGATTAAGAGATGGTTTCCTTTCAAGTTAAACTCATTTTATATTTGACTATGTAAGTTTTTCAAAAAAAATAGCGTTCTTTTTCCCTTAGAAACATGCTAATTTGTATCGTAGTTGTTTTAGAAAAAGTATAATTTAAATTCTAAAAAATTCGATACATAGATTTTTAGGCTATGTTGGTAACTCTCAACATGGACCAACAATAATTAATTTATTGCTTCAACAAGTAGACAACTTACTATAAATCATGGTGAAGGTTTATTTTTCACAATGATTTCTTATATACCATGGTAATCTCTTTTTGTGTTGCAATGAATGCTTGGTATCTATGGAAATATCATTAAGCATCATTGTAAATGTCAACCTAACATGATAATCATGTTGTTTGTTATAGTGATCTTGTATTCATTGCTTGCACAAAGTGTAGACTTTTCCATGGTATAGGATGCATATATTTCCTTATACAATTGTATGCATTCTCTAATTTCTAATATTGTTTGATTTTTTTATAAATTAGTTTGTGTCAAAAACAAAACAAAAAAATCTCTTATTATGCATCATTTTTTTTCACACATTTTATATGTTTAGCTTTCTTATGTAGGAAACAAAGAAGAGTAGGAATAATATCTTGGGGTTTGTGTATTTAATTCAATCTTGATATTATTTTACATAATGCATGTGGTGTGTATGCCATGAAAGAATGCTTCACTCTCTTATACTAGTGTACTTAAGGTAGAAAATAAAATATGTTGATGTTAAATTTGGAAAAAGAAAGAAAATGTTTAAATTGATAAACTAAGCAGCATTTACAGGTTGTTGTGTCCAAACAAAAAAGGCCCCAAGGGTAGAGAATGTAATACAAAAATGAAACAAGGGTCACAGGCCATAAACAAACTAGTGACATCAAACTAACAAAAAAGTCTTAGTAGAGTAATTTTTTGAAATTAAAAACTAACATTAAGAAGAACATCCTACTTAGGAAGATTTTCCCAATCATCCATGAGGAACTTAATGGCATTCTTCTTTTGGTGGCTAGAACTATTATCAGTAGTCTTCTCATGCTTTTTTATCTCCTCTTGTAGGACAAAACCAAGAGTTACAATAGAGTGGTGTATAAATTTTAAGGTAAAACAAGACAGGCCATTAAGTTTCCTCTCCAAGTTTTTTCCCTTAGTCGATAGTGCCATGAAATCCTAGGAAATCTTCTCACAATTGAGGAATTTGTCTTCATTGTGTTTTTTAGTAGGGATGGTTTCCTCCGGTTCTTGAAGAATGACATTGAACTTTGGATACAAGCTCAAGCCATCAACATCCTTAGCTTCCTCCACATCATTATAAAGAAAATATTCTATCTTATTGAATCTATGTTAAAATAATAAAGAAATGTTGTACTCAGGGAATACAATTATTTCTTTATACATGTACTTCCTCTCCCTTATCTCATGAATCAATGAATTGTTAATTTTAAAAAAATGGTTCTTATTCATTTGTGTGGTTACTGTAGATAAATCCAAGGGTATTAAATATACATGCTTAATTTAAAATGTCTCACCCATGCCTCTCTTAGCTAGTCTATTATGGTGTTTCCCTCCTTGTTCCATTTAGAAGCTTTTATTGAATGGGATAGCTTTGAGGGTGACACTCCATCAGGCACCATGTGTAATGGTGTCCTCATCTCTCTTAGCATATACCTTCTATAACTTAGGGTGTGCCACATTAGGATGTATGCCACCCAACTTTTCCTTGTGTTTATTTTATCTCTTCTTCAACTTGTGCACTTGCTAACACATATATTTTGCATGTTATCAATACCAAGTGGCATTGTGTGCAGTACAAAAACTCGTTGTCTATGTGTTGCATTATTGTTTATGTGATACTTTTGGTTCAAAAAATGTTGTGTTTGTGTGAGTTTTTCCATGGTAATTTTTGGGCATGTGATAGAAGGTTTGGTAGGAGGTGGGGAAGGTGCAAATTATTGAAATAACTAGGAGGATTAAGCTTAGTGTTAAATCTTTGAAGAATCTCATAACTAAATGGTAGATCAGTCAACTATATTTGAGATGCAACATTAGCAAGATTTGAAAAATCATTTGTGTAAATGATAAAAGGATCTTTCTTATTTACATGTGCCTCATAATAAAAAATTATTCCATTTTTTAATGGAAAGAGAAGCCATTTAAGATTAAGACAAGTTCTTGAAGGGAGAGGACAATATTATTGAGACTTTGGCATAAACATAATATAAATTTAGAAGACAACACAAGGGAAAGTTACTAATATAAATATCAAAAAATGAAATTGTCTTAAATTTATAAAATATATTAAAAATTAAGAATAAACTCTAAGGCCAAAAACATAAGGGATATAAGATCAATCAAGTTCACCAAAGAATGTATAAGAAAATAAAATGTTCTATATAATAGATTCTAGGGTAAATAAAATAATTGAGCAATAATCAAATTTAACCTTAGAATTTATGATCTAAGATAGCAAATTGAAAACAAAAGATCACATTTTTTGAAATGATAAAGAGTGATTAGAGTCACCTAGCTCTATATGTAACTTAATGGTGTTGGGATGTAAACTTATGTATGATTTATTCAAAGTAATGGCGCCACTTCTTTCTTTTTCCAAATTAATGACTTGTACAAGTGATGTGATCTTTTGCATTGTGTCAATTTAACTAGAGCATCTCAATCTTTAAATTTTTTGAGGAACCAACGATCAAAGACATAAATACGAGTTTGTTAAAAAATAAAGAATTTAATAATATGTAATTTGGAACATTTGAAATTCACAAGCAAAATAACCTTTCCTTAATGTTAATTAAAATTAATTAAATAAATACAACAATGAATAAACAAATTAATTTGGATTAATTTATTTTTGTTAAAAAAATTAGTTTAATTTTTTCAATAAAATGTACAAAAAAATAAAATGAATTAATTTAAATTAATATGTCATAGTTATGAGCATAAATAATTTAGAGTTTGAAAGACCAATTAAATTAGAAAAAAAAAACACAAAAGAGAAAAAACACATGGTTGGTCTTGCCTTTGGCCTTAAGCAAACAAACAACAAAGAAGAAAACGAAAAAGATCAAACAAATAAGTAAATATTCACGTCAATTGACGTAGATTACACTACTGCCTTTTGTGGAGACTTCCAGGAATTTCCCAATTAATGGGAAATGTGCAAGACGAAAGCCCTAATTCAAAACACGGATTCTTTCTTGATAATTTCTTTTTTAAGGTTTCCAACTGGATTTCAAAAGCTGGACGGCAATGGACAGTTTCCTAATCATTTTCTGGCGATTAACTTGAGCAAGAATATATCTTTGACGCGTTGGCGATGGATGCTATAACACCTTCACCTCGCTCTCTGCAATCCATACTCCAATTCTCTCTCAGAATTAGAATTCCTGTTAGCAGACTTAAATGGCGGAATTCCGAGATTTCCTTCCAATTATGGCACAGAAATTGGGGGTACCAGGTTTAATGGCAGAGCTGTGTAATGGGTTTCAGCAACTGGCGGATCCCCAGTTGGGCTTGATTACCGCAGAGAGTCTGAGGAAAAATTCGGCTATTTTAGGCGTGGAATCTTTAACAGATTCAGAAATAAAAGCGATGGTGCAGAAGGGAGATTTGGACGGCGACGGAGCTCTGTGTGAGCACGAATTTTGCGTTCTGATGATTCGACTCAGTCCCTCTTTCATGGCGGAGGCCGAAAATTGGCTGCAGAAAGCCCTAGCCGAGGAATTGGAAGAAACGCTGAAATACTTGTAAAGATTTAAAATTAAAATTTGAGAAACATTTATTATGTTCAAGCGTTTAACGCTGCCACTGTGTGGCCAGCACCGTTTTCCCTCACACGCAAGTATTACTAGTTCTTCAACTCTATCACGTTCAAACATATTTAATTGAGTAGTTTTTGTTTTTTTGTTTTTTAATTTTTCGAGTAATGTACAATGGACCCTCATTTACATCACGGAGAATCAAGAGAGGAACTCACAACCTCGATTACGTAAAGTTACAGTCGAGACTGGGTGAACTAACCCCAAGAATCTTTGATTGAGTTATGGAAAGCTTCAAAAAATATACAATTTCTTAAAAAATGGTTTAAGTCTTTTATATTTAAAAATTAGAGCATTGATCTAATTAGAATCATAAGGCAAGTTCTAAGTCCCTTGGAGCTACTTATGTGTCTAAGTAACCGAGAATTATATATCTGGGTCGTCAAACCACTAATTGGATTTAAAGGGAATCAACATAAAAAAGAAAAGCATAATCTAATGCAAATATTTCACAAGAAGGAAAGTTCAAAGATTTGTTCTTTAAAAGTTTTTGAAAAAAGAACTTTTAGGGTTTTAAAAGAAGCTTGTAAAATTTTAAAACGAGATATTTTTTGGCCTGAATTCTACCACATCACATTTTAAATGCATACTTGATATCAAATTATGAGATACTACTTCTTCTTTTTTAATTACATCATGTCAAACTTTTAAAAATACATAATTTCAAATAAACGATTAAAAGAAAATTCCATGTAAAAAAAGTTATAGCATTTAGCATTTAGAAAATTGTTTTCCCAATTAAAGTTATTACATAAGTTTTAAGCCCTTAGAGTTGTTTATGTTTCTAGGTAGCTAAAAATCATATGTCCAAGTTGATATTCTACCCATTTAACTTAAAGGGGCTCAACTCTAAAGAAAAGGATAACTTAATAAACATATTTCAAGTGACCACAAAATCTTAAAGATTTCATGTTATATAATTTTTGAAAAGGGAAGTTTAAGGATTTTAGAAGAAGCCCATAAAGTTTTAAAATGGGATATTTTTTGGCATGTAATATTTAAAAGGAGTTATAAGAATTTGTAAATGATTAGAGATATTTTTTTTATTAAATTCATAGATACTAATTTAATGACTTGGTATAGTGATCAAATACAATCACTAAAGTGGATATGTCTAAGATGTTATGGGGATATAAATGATGTTATGGGGATATAAATGCTCTAAAGATAATAAAATGAACAATAAAATGTTCTCGTCAAGTTCTAGATGTATGTTAAATATTTGCTAGTGTTACAAATGAATTGGAGGTTTTTCCTTTTATATAATACTCCAACTTGTAATTCAAATATTTTAGCAGTCAAGTTGGTTAATAATGGCTAATTATAGGGAAACCTCTAGGCCCAATTTTAAATTTTAAACTTTAAAATATTGAATATTTTTACAAACCACAAAAGCAACCTAGATCATTTCCCCAATTTGTAAATTAGAGTAAGATTGATGAAGTAAAAATTGAATACTAAATTCAAACCTAGAAATAATGTAAATTAAATCAAGTTTTTATTCAGTTATTGACCAACTTTCACACAAAACATATCATTTTATACACTAATTAGTATGTAAATACAATTACAATTTATTCAAACATTTAATTAAATTTGTAATGTCGTAAAATTGTACCCTGTGCAATTTCACATTACATAACCCTCTCTTTAGCCTAATAAAGATGATAATGCAAATCCCCCTTTTCCTAGCCTTCAAATTTATCCTTAACCCCTTAATTTTTAGTCTTTGAGATAATTTTGTCGGGATGCTTCTGCGACGTGAAGACGTCCTAACAAGATTCTTGGGTCTATGGCCATTGGGACATTACAATTCCACCTGCCCATGAAGTTTAATGCCTTTCTAGTCACAGACGTACCCAAAAATGACCCCTTTGCATGCATTTTTCCATTCAAACTCCTTTCACTATTCCATTCATTGTATCACTCAATCTTTCATTATCTCATTCTCCTTCTTGCATTCTACATCACTTCTATGCTTCTACACCATTTTTCTCAAGCTCTATTGCATGTTCTTGGCTCCTACATCATCATCTCAACTCTCTCAACTGTTGCACTCTCTTTCATCTTTTCAAGCTTGTTGAAAGGAGGGTAAACACTCTTTTACTTGCATTTATCATATTTGTTTAGTAGCATATTGATATCTAACGTGTCTATCTTTCTTTATCTTTTCATTCTATATCATCTATCGTTAATTTCTTTATCTATTTTTCTTCTTGGTTGTCTATGGGGGTTTGACTAAGGCAAGCCCTGAAATAGTGCTGACCTTTTCCCTTGTTTATGTGATTGTAGTTTGTTCATGTGGAGCTTTGCAAGAGGATACATGGTGTTGGACCTTTCGTGAGTTTGTTTCTCTCATTTACTTCTTGTCATTTCGCTTACTTAGTTTATTTATTTGCATGTCTAGTATTCTTCTTATTGTACTTTTTGTCATTTCTAGCATTCTATTACCTTAGTCAAATAGTCAAATTTTAGTCCCTGAGTTGTCAGTAGGCTCCGTGTGTTTTTCTAATTTTGCACTATTTTTGGTTTGTATGAGACCATAGTGTGTCGCAGGGACGTTTGTGTGTCACACTATCATCCTCTGACCATGAGCTAGTCTCCTTGCTTTTGATACCTTTGAGGCTTTCTCTTTCGGCATCTAAAGTTCCCTTTCCAAAATCAATCATAAAACATAAAATATTGCAGAAAACTCTCCTTTGCCATCCTTTGTCACTTGAGCTTATCCTTTGACGCGGTTGAGGATAATTTTCTCCTTATTGACTCTTCTCTATCTCGAGAGACTTGGGAGTAGCAAATTTCCTCTACAAAATTTAAATTACTTTCTTCTTTAAACCACTCAAACCCCATTGTCACATTTACCACTCATAATGTAAATATAACAATTAATTAGTAAACCTATCCTAAACTAAGTCAAATAAAAACCAAAAAAAAATTACTAAATTTTTTTTTTATTAAAATGTGGAAGTAAACTTTGAAAACCTTGTATGTAGCTTAATTAGAAGTGCAAATAATAGAAAATGTTAATTTATAAATATAGATGAGTTATTAATAGGAACATAGTTGTGCCCTTAAAAATCTCTAGAGGAAAATAAAACAAATCTAATATTTTTTAATACTCCTGCATAATATTATCCTAGCAAATTAATGACATGAAGATTGGAGTATGCACCCAAACTTTGAGGCAACCAACCATTGAGGTTGTTAAATAGAACCAAGAAACTCAAGTGTCATAGCTTACCAAGATGAGTAGTTATTTTTGGATAGTAAATTGATTGCAACACAAATGAATAGTATTTAAGTATGTGGGACAGACAATTATTTAGAGATTTATGTTGTGAAGTTGATTGGTGCCAAGATCTTTAAACTAGATACACTCATCAATTGATCAATGTTTACTACAATTTTTATAGAAAATTATTCTCATAAAGATACTATTTTCTAAATTTGAGAGATCCATTAAACTATTAAGAATATTTCCTTGGAGATGATTCTTTGATGTATGCAATGACTCCAGCTATGTTAAATTTCTTAAGAAAGTTGGGATTCTACCTTTAAGACTACAATTATATAGCAACAACTCCTATAAATTATTTAAAGTGTCAATCTCTTTTAGTATAACAATAGGACATAGATGATTAATTTTAATTACGAATTTGATTAAAAACTCCAAATTTTTGAAAAATTAGGGAATTTCTTGTTCAAAATATTTTTATGGAAGCAGAGAGATTCCAAATTTGGTAGCATTCTTAATCTAGGAAGAATGGAGCCGCTAAAATTATTTATTGACAAATTTCAACACTCAACTTAGTCAATTGGAATATACAAGTGGGAGAATTTCCAACACATTTATTCTATGATAATTCAAGCTTTCACAAATACATGCAATGCAAGAGAGTGTGTGGGAATGGACCATTAAAATAATTGCCTTGGAGAGTCATCATTGTGAGATTGGAAAGACCACATATAGCCATCACAAATTTGAAAGAGATGAAGGTGACATTTTCCAACACATTAATATTTTTTATGGTGTGAGATAAATTTTTGAGCACACATGCCCATTTAAGAATCCTATCAACTAATAAGGCCTATGCATACTTCAAAAAATTTAATTCACTAGTTAACTTTCCATATTAATTCCTAGCAAAATATTGTAAATAATAATTACTCAAAATGTTTCAAAAACCATAGAACCACCTAACTTGGAAAAGCTTCTAATTTTTTTAACAATATCTACTATGGAAACTTTTAATGTCCCTTGATATAGGTGAAAAGTAAAACGAAACTTATAATTTCTTTTTTTAACTCTCTCTATATATGTAAAGGTGTTTATTATTTATGCTATTTTTTTGTTTAGTTTTGTGTTTATTTTAAAGAGAGTGATTTGATACATTTATATATTGAAAAATAGTTTAATCTTGTGTAAAAGTCATAAATAAGCCTATGTCACCTTAATTTCATATATATCTACCATTTATCTTTTAGCCTCCACCATATCTATTTATAATGCATTTTTGGCTATTTTTGTCATTCTTAGGTGATGAGGCATTTGTAACTCTATTAGCCATAGAATTTTAATTGTTCTCTAAGATTTTGGGTGCCAAGGTGTCATTGTTGTTTTTTTTTTGAGTGATCAATCTTCCATTAGTACCATATTCTTTCCTTCTACTATCAATTTTAGCTTTGTCAATCCTAAGATTTCTTTCAAGAGCCTCTTCATATAATTTTTAAGGGAGATTTTTACCTCCTACATATCTTTATTTAGGTCATGCAAGAAAATATCACAATATTCCCTATGATCCATGTGTAGATGAACAAAGAACTTGTCTCGACTATGTTATAACATATGTAATTGATTCATTGGGTTCCTATTCAATTCTTAAGAAATCTCAAGTTATTAATTTTACTAGTTTGTTCATGTTAAAAGCAATGAGAAACTCATTTATGAGTTTTTTGAAAGAATGGATTGGTGCCTTTGGTAGTCTATTATACTAGTCAAGGGCTATCTCTTCCAAAAATTTCTAGAAGAATCTTGCAATGACTGCATCCTAAGGAAGGAAATCTCAAATATCTATGGCGTAATATTTAATGTGGGACTTGAGATCTCCTATCCATTTGAACTTAGGTAGCTCAAGGAGTGGCTATAATAACATCACATTGTGACTAATATGATTTAAGGACTCCTTTAGATACATGATTTATGTCCCGAAAAGGGGTCATGTGAAGGAGGTGTATTTTTTAACATGAGACCTATTCGTAGAAATTATTAGGTGGATTGAACCTAGAAATTCATAATCAAGTGTTGATATTGGGAAATGTACAATAATTTTGAGGAGGAGCACTCAAGATTTGAAAAATTGGTGGATTATTTGGTTCACATTTGTAGCTATGAGCATCCCACTTTTTCGGTATAGAATATTCATGGTATATGTGGAATCAAGGTATGAAATCCTCATTACTATGTTATATGAGTAGAAGTTGACATGGGGAGTAGCGCAATTATCCCTTGGCTAGATTCATTTGATCTAATGGAGATGGGATAGGTGCAACGTTGGTTCCTCAAAGACCTTAACTGATTGTTTATTTGTGTTGGTTTTTAGAGTGGTTTCTTGGCATCCCCATCATTAATCATACTCATTCATTATACCAAGGAAACTCTAAGCACCTGCAAGGTTGATCCTTATATGTGTTGTGTTTCACCACTAGGAGGTGAGTTTTTTTCTTCATATTATGGGGGTTGGTGGCCCAATCTATTTTTACTTCTATTTAATTTTTAAATGTTGATGCTTGGTCATTTTGAAATACCATTTTGAGGGATCCCCATGTTTCTCAAGAATATTTTTGAGGTGATCTATCTCATTTTCAATTTATGTGGTTGTATCCCTATAGGTGGCCAAGCTAGGCTCACTTCATATTTTTTACTAAATTAGAACTCAACAAGATCTTTTTTGGCTTATATTGAATTGCAAAATGGCTCCTCAATATTGGTCCCGTGTAGGGTTATCAAAATGTTGTGAATTTATATCATGCTCTTAGTGCCCACCATCTATATCAATATCCTCATAGTCATACCTATTTGCAATAAACACCATTGGGTCAAGAGGAATATACCAATTCAATGAGGTTGTGATTGGTTCACTAGAGGGAATATGTTCTTTAGGTCCCACTGATTCTAATATATTTGGAGTACCTTATGTATTATATAATAAATGAGATTATATAAGAGAAGAGAAAGTGAAATGGAATGAAATGAGAAAAGTGAGCTGGCTAAGTTTGAGGGTGACACTCCATTAGGCATAATGTGTAATTATATCCTCATCTCTCTAAGAATTTACCTTCTACAATGATGTAGGAGCATCGAAGTCTACATGAAATCTTGCATCAACCAAAATTATTTCATTTTTTAGTTAAGTTGCTTGGTTTATGGTTGTGTTAGTTTTGGTTATTTTATTAAGAGGGTTTTTAAAAATTATTTGGGTAATATAATGATGTCACCCTGTAGTAGATCCAAGTAGGTACTCATAGGTCAAATTTGGTGAAATTTTGATAAAAATTGAGCGAGTTATGACTTTGTGGGTTTTTAACCTGTTATTAGACTTTTGTGGGGAATTGCTAGTGAACCAAAACTTTGCAAGTATTTAGGCTACTACCATTTTTAGAGTTTTGGGACATAATGGGACTTTGCAAATATTTCTAAGTGAACCAAAAATTTGTTTCAAAACAATTATTTTTCAGTTCTAATAGTTTTTTCCTCATTGTAGGAACTATTACATCATCTTCCTTTTATGAGAATCACATGTGCATCTAAATGTTTGTGGGTAACCTCTAGTAAATTGAAACTTTAAATTTTTTTAAATTAGTTTTGATGAATAGTTTTGTTTATGACATCAACAAGACACCCAATGACATCAAACTATATGAATTGTTGAAATTTACCAACCAACTAGACCAAAAACAGGATTTCATGTTTGAATTGTCGACTCTGGATTTTCCACTCACTATTACTTTGTGTAGAATCTCGACTTGCTATTTCATTTTGACATTTTTCATAATGAACTAGAGGTTGTAACAACCAAGATCACATCCGATTTGATTTCCTAGTCATCAATAGATAAAATAGAGATGATTGCACTCATTTCCATGGGATCTTTAGAGAATTTTAGAAAGGGTGAATATGATGAAAATCAATTTGATTGAACTCTTGTGTTAGGAATTTTCTACTAGACAATACATTTAGTGTATTTATTTTGTAAATAGTTTTTGGTTGTTGAATAATGTATTTGGCTAATTGATTAGGTTTAATTCAATAAAATTCTTTGATCTTGACTGTATCAAGTGGTATTAGAGCTAGGTTTTGAGAGAGAGAGAGAGTTGGTGTGTTTGTGTTGAGAGAATAAACCTTAGAGAAATTTGTTGTAGGTGAGTAAGGGAAAGAGAAGACTTGCAACTACAGAAGGTTTGTAGAGATATGACACATAGAGGACAATGCCAAAGATGAGCAACACCACAAGCTAGTGAGATGACATTTTTGAAATGCTAAGAGGAATTATAGCGAGGTTCAAAGCGATAGAGGTAACACAAAGAAGAGGGGTACACATCAAAGAAGAAGTGGTAGAAGGAGAAGAAGAACATGAATCCAATGAAGGAGAAGTAGACCAAAGAGAAGAAATATTTTTTAGGGCAATATCCAAAATGAGTAGAAAACAAAAAATAGATCCCCATAGCTATAATGGTTGGTTGAACCTTAAAGAACTTATAGATTGGATATCTATTTGATGGAAAAGGATTTTTATTTTGAAGTAACTAAAGATGACAAGAAAGTTAAATATGCTCACACAAACTTGAGAGGACATGCATCTTTATGGTGGGAACACTTACAAATAGAGAAATAAAGAAGAGGAAAAGACAAGATTAAGTCATGGGATAGAATGGTGATTAAGTTGAAGGATAAATTATTGCCAACAGACTATTCCCAATGATCAACTAATCCCTTTTTCAATTTCCAACAACCAAGGTGGCAACTATGCCCCCTATAGGGGTGGGTGGGAGGCCAACCCTATTTCCACCCACCCACCCCTGCCCCACAAGCATATAGAATCAACTATCTTTCCAAAATATTGGCCCATCAAAATATAGAGTTCACCACCTTCTCAAATAAAGCTTTTACTCTAGACTTTCTTCCTTTCCTATACTCTTTTTCAACTTAAGTTTGTTTAGAAAATTATAGAACTTGAAGTAGAAAGAATCCAATGTAAATGAATACATAGAAGAGTTCTATTGATTGAGCATAAAGGTAGGAAATGTTGATGATGATATTGAAAAGGTGTCAAGTATTTGAATTGTATACGACTATCAATTCAAGATGAGTTAAGTATGATTAGATTGCAAACCATGGAAGAAGCCTATCAACATTCCTTGAAGGTAGAGAAAAAACTAGCTATGGAACAAAAGAATGATTCCAGAGGTAGAGGAAGGTTATCACATGGAAGAGGGCAATATAGTGGCGGAAGAGGTTACTAAGGAAAACAAGAAGAAGCTAGCACATCCTAGACATGCTCTTACACCTAAGAGAAAGGCGGAAGAGAAGGTTATTCTAAAGGTAGAGGTAACTATTATAGAAGAACAGGAAGCTTTGGAAGAGGAAGAGGTAGAGGTTTTGGTGGTACATGTTACCAATGTGGTGAAACTAGACATAGGGAATTTGAATGTCCTCAAATCCAATCCAGGAATAGTAAAGGAAAGGAGGCTAGAATTCACTTGGGCCAAGAAGAAGATGAAAGTGTAGCTTCACCAAAGTGTGGAGAAGATCTACAAGATGGAGAGCATTGATTTTAAGGTGAATTTTGTTGAAACCTAAAAAGGAGAAGGAAGAACTAACACATATGAGAATTTTTTTTCTAGACCAAATGTAAGTCTAGAGGGAAATTTTGTGGAGTTACCATTCATAGTGGTAGCACCAACAATCTGTTGTTAGAATAAATGGTAGAGAATGTTGTAGTTAAAGTGGATGAAACATCCCAACCCCTACAAGGTTTCTTGGATGCAAAAGGGACACCAATTATTGGCAGGTGAGCAATGCCTAATGAATTATAATATAGGAAATTACAAGGATGAAATGATGTGTGATATAATGTTAATTGACGTATTATACATTCTATTGGGTATACCTTGCAATATGATAGGAAATCCATTCATGGTGAAAAGGACTTTGTTTATAAAACAAAGAATAATGGGAAGGAGTATACTTTGAATCCCATAAAGGATAAGGATGAGGAGGTGGAGAAGAACCAAGCAAGGTTTTCATAGTAACTAGGAAATAATTTTTGAAAGACTTGAAGAAATAGAAGGCATGGTATGCTTTCATTCCTAAGCTTGTTAAGGTTAGGAAAACATAAAAGGAGGAAGTACCCATGGAGGTACAAGAGATTTTAGGTGAATTTTTTATAATTTTAATGAAATAATTACTAGATGGATTGTCACCAATGAGGAGCATAAATCATGTATGGATTTAATACTAGGGGATAATTTTCCAAACAAGGCACCGTTTAGAATGACTCCAATAAAGAATGTGGAGATAAATCACCAAGTGCAAGATTTTTTGGATAAAGGCCTAATCAAAGAGAGTTTGAGTTTATGTGTTGTATTTGTAATGCTCACACTAAAGAAGGATGATAAGTGGTGGATGTGCACAGGTTAAAGATCCATAACTTCAAAATAAATATCAAGTATATATTTCCTTTACCCATGACGGATGACATGATGGATTCTTTGAGTGGAGACAAGTACTTCACAAAGATAGGCTTTGAAGAGTGTATATAATCAAATAAGGCGATGAATAAAAGACTACATTCAAAATAAAGGATGGTTTATATGAGTGGTTGTAATACCATATGAGTTCAAAAATGCCTCAATTACTTTCATGTGATTGATGAATGAGGTATTAAAACATTTTCTTAGTAAATTTGTGATTTTATATTTAGAGGATATTTTCATTTTCAGCAAAATAAAAGAACATCTAACACATATTAGAGACATTTTACAAAGATTGAAGGAAGAGAAGTTACTTGTGAATTTGAAGAAATGTAATTTCATGAAGAAAGAACTTGTATACATAGAGTTTGTAGTGTTTGAAGAGGGGTTGAAAATGGACCTAAATACAATTAAGGAAATAGTAGACTATCCTTCACTTAAAAGTATGTTTGAAGCCAAGAGTTTGTATGGCTTGGTGAGCTTCTACAGGAAGTTCATTAGAAATTTTAGTGGAATATGTACACCTATCACAAAGACCATGAAAGGTTTTAGTGGAATATGTACACCTATCATAGAGACCATCAAAGGTGGTAGGAAATAACATAAGTGGACAGTTACAACAAAGCAAAGTTTTTTAGTTGTTGAAGAAGAAGGTAACTATAAAGCTAGTGTTCATATTTTATTAAAGTATTTCAAGTTGAATTTGATGTTAATGGTAGTGCAATTGGAGGATTTTTAACTCAAGAGGGAAGACCAATTTCCTACTTCAATAAGAAGTTAAATGAAGCAAGGAGGAAGCATTCAATATATGACCAAGAATTCTACATTATAGTGTAGGCACTAACAAAATGGAGACACTATCTATTGCTTAAGGAATTTTTCTTATACATAGACAACCATGCCTTGCAATTCTTCAATAGCCAAGGTAAGTTGAACCAAAAACATATGAAATGGGTGGAGTTCTTATAGAGTTACACTTTTTTTCAAAATATAAGAGAGTGTTGGAAAGAAGTTGAGTTCACTTTTTGGCCAAAAAGTGGAAGTATCTTCCCCGATTTTCAGAATTTGACACATTTGACCTTAAAATTTGAAACACTTAGAGATGGAATCTTCAAAAAAGTCACTTATCATAAAATGTAGTACTCAGAGTATAGTTTCCAAATATGTAATTTATTTCAATACCCAAATGGTACATGTAGTACCCCTCCATTTATGCTTATGTTTTCTGCTGATATGTTTTCACACTGTTAGACTATGATACTTTGTTTGGATATTTTGATCACTGGTTTTGAGCGACAGTGGATTTATTCTATGACATGATGATACATTGTATGGTGATATTTGATTTTTGATATGCTTTGAGATAGCGTAGATGTTTATTTTCAGTTGATTATTGCTATGCATATGTTTTGATGGGCTAACTGTTATTTAATTCGTCAGTCTGATGTGACGTGTATTGGTGTGGAGAATGGAATCACATCACTCGCTTGCGAGTGCCCTGTGATGTCCGTGATTTTCTCTGCACGATGTGCCTGTACAATGGTTTATATATATATGCATGTTATTGCTTGGTTGCAGGATTGCAAGTACATGACACCGACTCCACCTGGTTACTCAGGTATGAGCGTGTCAAGACTCAACGGATATGTTGATTGGGAGGTAGTAGTTTGGTTCATCCTAGTGTAGTCTATAACCCGATCATAGTACATCGTCTGTTTTAGTTCAGAGTCATATGTTGTCTTGTACTTTTCTGTTTGGTTTAATTGCTTGAAAGGAAAAATGTTAATTGTTAATAATAGTTTATTATGTTTTTATTTACTGTTATTTAAATTAAATTTTAATGTTAAAGAAATTAGTTTTGCAAGTTATTTAATTAATTAATTAGTTTGTTTGGTTAAATGGTTTGATCATAAATATTAAATTTATTTAATTAAATAAATTAATTAATTAAATTAAATTGTTTAAGTGTGTGAATAGTTTTATTTGAAATTAAAAATTATTTTTGTGGAAATGGCATGCTTTATTATTAAATATATTTGCTTTTGAAAATTGTAAAATTTAAATAAATTAATTAAAATGCATGCAATTTGAAAAAGGCAAGATTGTCGAGAAGTGGTTGAGAAGATATTTTGTACTTCTCGACAAGTGTGCCATTGCATTTATGATTTTTGTTGAGGATTTTGCTGGAGGTTATTTTGGATCTGGGGAAAAACACAAAGGGATTCTATTATATTTTCTCTTCACGGAAAAATTATCAGTGCTTTTGTTAAATTTTTCTGTATATGCTTTTGGTATATTGTATACTTGTGGAAGTTCTCTAGTTCTTGTTTGGGAATTGGTTCTCGGGAAAGAATTTGGAAGCTACAGGCAACAAAGGAAATAGAGGCTCTCTTCACCAGTAAGCAAAGGAAAACAGATATTCTTCTTGTAAATTTTATTTTGTTGGTTTTTGAAAGGGAGTGCTTCTAAAAAGAAATTAGTTTAATTTAAATCCCTATATTTCTCGCATAGAAATTGTTCTCTGTATTTTGATTTCTGAAGATTTGATGGATTTAGAATACCTCTGTAGTATACTCTCTGTAGAAAGTATTTGAATTTTTATGAAGGGAATTATTTGTTAAAAAAGGAAATTGAAACCTCTGGGGTAAATTAGGATTTGAATGAAAATATACTGTGCGTGTTTCTTTAAAAACCCTAATGAAATTTGGTAATTTCCCCAATTTCCCTAATAAAACCCTGTGAAAATTTCTTTATTCTTAATCATGAAACTTTGTGAATATATATATATATATATATATATATTATTCAATCATATATAAATTGGGTTGTGAAGAAATTCTTTTGGTAATACTGTTCAAACAAATTGTTTAATTCTTTTGAAGAAGTTTATTTTATTTATGCCGAAATCCGTATGGCAAAAATTATAATGGTGGATTAAAGGCCACAGACCCAAGGTTCGGATTTCTTTTAAAAAAAGAAATAAATTAAAAAAAAAAAAGTTTTATTGGTTTTGGGAGGGCCAAAACCCTCCCCATACCATATATGGTGGGCGCAGCCACCATGGCTGCGCACAGCAGCCAGCGGCTGCTGGGCACAACCCTGGTAGAGCTGCGTCCTTCCCATAGGAAGCCGCGGGAGCAGTGCGCAATATGGTTCCATTTGTTGTTAATAAAACAAATATACTTTGTTTTAAATTTCGTATGAGTTAATTTTGATTTCGAATTTTAAAGTTTAAATAAAAATTATAAATATATATAGTTATATATATATAGTATATATATTTTTATTAATATATGTTATATATATATATTGTATATATATATATTATATAAAAGTTAAATAATACTAGATTATAGAATATATTTATATATATATATTAAATAGATATTCAATTAAAATGAATAGATTGTATATTTATTTAAATATATATATATATATATATATATATATATATATATATATTATTTTGTTATTTGAAAATGAAAATCATATGTAGTTACTATAATAATGAAAAGAGAAAACAAAATTTCATTATTAAATATGATTGTGTAATTGGGTTAATCGTAGATTTGATTTTCATATTAAATGGAAGATAAATTATATATATCAGTTGATTAATTTCTTACTTCTAGTTCTTGATTGACTGGATTTAGTAAATCCAAATAATAGACGTTTATTTTCTTAATTTGCTTTAATTGTGTTTCTAAGTTGGGCAAATTGGGAATGTCGTATTTTTTTTAAGTCTTCCAGACCAATTGTAAAAGTGGGGATTGTGATTGTTAAAGTTAAATTCTTGAGTTAGCTAAGGTTGTGTACAAGGTATTTGCGTGGTGTTTAGACATCTGATTTTATGAACATTGTTGTTGTTCATTTTGAAAAGTGTAAAAGTTCTTGTTGTATTTCTGTACACCTTATAAACCTTAGTCAAGAAAACTTAGATTTTCTTGTTATGTTTAGGGGAGTGGCTTTTTGTAAGGGCCGACACACAAAGTGGTGTCAGGGTATCTTACAAAGAGTTAGTAAGTCAGTGATAACTAAAGAGCACAGTAGTTAGATTTAAAATTCTTAACAAGATGTTTATGCCTCACTTATGGACTCTTGAGCTACTACAGTCTTGAGTATAAGATGAGAAGGCCTGGAATGGCAAATCAGTGTCTTATTTCTTCAAAATACATTTGATTCTGCAATGATTTGCAATGGGGCCAGGTTTCGTAAGAGGTTACTAGGGTAACCCAAGTTGGGGGTCGGAACCTAGGAAGAAACACCAAGGTAACCTTTGCAATATTGTGATGACACTCCACCTAAAATAACAGTTAACCTTGTGTATGTAGTACATTCAATTGTCTTAAAATCTGGAAGCAATGTAGCTATCAGTCAGTTATGTACTAGTGTCTAGGGTTAGTAGATTATGTCTAGGTAACCATATTACTATCTCCTAACACGGGGGGTGGACCTATGGGTACCACATGGTTGGGTGGAATGTGCACCTTACTCCGTTGGGTCCCTAGTTTATGATCATGGCAACGAGAGCTTCATGGATGGAGAGCTCGCACTTGGGTATAGTTGTATTTTCTTTATTGCATTATTTGAAAACTTGTATTGTAAAACATCCCTCAATTGTTATGAGGTGAACATTGTAAAATGTAATTATTATTGAACTACCTCATCAGATGGATGAGTATTGTAATATCTTATCAAATGCAATGTAAGAAACAAGTTTGTACTTTATGTTATCTTGAATGGTGTTTCAAATGTTATGCAATGTTTATCTTTAATGTTTATGTTAATTAATTAAAAGCAATGTGAAATACTAAAGTCATCTATGGAAACTCAAGTAGTGTAACGTCGCGTAACTTAATGAATGTATGCAACTAATTAACTTAATAATTATACTTTAAAAAAAAAAGTTATTTCACCTTTATACACAATTGCAACATTCCTTAGGTTATTATGACGGGGCATTACAGTACAAATTGAGTTTCAATAGGCATTTATAAAACCACTATTTAAAAGTCACTTTTTTTTACCATACCATGCACGTGTACGTCATCCATATTTTGACCTAAATTATCATATTTTTCTAAATCCTTTTGGGAAAAAAATTGTAACTCACTAGAGCACGTTTTCAATATTTTTCTGTAATTTTTTATTATTTTTTTTGTTAAATTTTTATTAGCCATATTTGTCATTTTGAAAAATCATTGTGTACGTCACGCATAAGATGACCTAAACTTATCATTTTTTTAATTGAAAAGAATTTTCTGAAGTATGTTCTTGTGCAATCTATTTGTGAAAATTTTATGTTGATAAAAATTTATTAAAATAGTAAAAAACCCTGATATTTAAAGTTTATGGACAAGTTTTATCATAAATTAATTGAAAAATAGAAAAAATAATCTAATTGTAAAAAATATTACATATTTGGAATCCACACTGTCTCATCTATAATGGGTTTTAATTTCATCGAAAAAATTCTACAAAAAAAGTCGTCAGCCATATGTCCAAACTCAGTATTTTCCTTTGACATTGTTAGGACCTTCAACTTGTAGGTCAAACTAGGTTGAAGGCCTAGGTTCAAATTCCCAATGCTTTTCTCAAACTAGAATACAAGCCAAAAACTTGACCACAAAGCAAATGGAATTTCAATTTTTTAGAAACGGGGTCTTGTTTTGTAAATCGAGATCTCATTTCCCAATATTAAATGAGGTGACCATTGACAGGGAAACAAGATTATGTTTTATAAATGGGATCATATTTCCCTATCAACAGTTCCCACATTTAATATTAGGGAACAAGACCCCAATTATGAAACGGGATCCTATTTGTAATAAACGAGATCCTGTCCTATAAACGAGATCTCATTTTTTTAACCATTTTTTTAAATTTACTGGAAAAGTTTACTATGAAGTCTACAACTTCACATGTACAACCGATTGCGACATATTGGGATATTTTTCATCAACTTTTGTCTTTACAGGTGGTGAACTTGAATTTTGTATTGATTTTTTCAAAGGAGGCATCATGTAAACCATTTTTGAAGTGGAATTGTGTTAGTTTTCTACTCGTTTGGGGGAAAAAAAGGTCTACAATTTGCAATATGGATTGAATTTTTGAAAGGAGGCATGAAGAAAATAGTTTTTTAAGTGGAATTGTGCTAGTTTTCTACTTGTTTTGAGGGACACAAGAGGAAGAATTTTGTCCTTATAGGTCTTCAACTTGCAATTTGGATTGAATTTTTTGAAGAATTTCACTATTGACATTCATTTGTGCTTGAGAATTTTATAATCATGGGTTCACAAGCTCATAATAAGAGGAAATATAGGAAGACATTGACTCCTAAAGAAATTGAAGCAAAGAGAGAGAAGGAGAAACAAAGACAAAGAGAAACAAGAATGAGAATTAAATCAATGAATGATGGTGGAGCATCCAATTCCACAACTATTTAAGATGAAAACATTGAGGAGACCATGGTTGTAGATGAAGCTAATTTGCAAGAAGTCAATTTGGAAAATAATATGATTATACAAAAAAGTCCTAGTATGTCTTCAAATCCCTCTTTCAATGCTATGGAAAATGTTTCAATAGGCACAAATCTAGGTACGTCTTCAAATCCACATTTTAGTGAAATGGTAAATTTATATGTAGAAGTTTTGCAAGATGCCAGACTTAACAATGTTGACATTGATAATATTCAGAGAGATGAAACTTTTATAGAATTTGTTGAAAATGAAAAAGAAAAATCTTTTGTTGAAAATGAAAATGAGAATGAAAAATCTTTTGTTGAAAATGAAAATGAGAATGATCCTTTTTGTTGAAAATGAAAACAAAAACCGTTTTGTTGATGAAATGAAAATCAAAACGATTTTTTTGATGAAAATGAAGACAAAAATGTAAATTGTTTTGAAGTTGAAAATGAAAATGAAAATCTAGAATGTGATGTTGAAATTAATGAAAATACTTTTTTTTTAAATTGAAAGTGATGTTTTGGATAATCTTCCTGGTAAGATTTCTTGGAGGCAAATAAGAACACATGCGAATAGAATATACAAAAAATTATTTTATCGTAAAAAAATTGCATTTCAATGTCAACTAATGATGCAATTGATGCGAATGCAAAAAATGAGGAAAATAATGAAAAGGTTAGGCTTTTTGGTTAAACCAAAAAGAAAAGATCAATCATTAAAACATGCTATGTCTGCTGTTGCTAGTGTCATTCAATCTATTGGGAAAAATAGTCGATCTAAAGATAAAAATGTAGCAAGAAGAGTTATAACAACTGTTGTAGTTAATAAAGCAACTTTGAATAAAAGAATGGTAAGCAATATTAGTGAAGTTTTAAAAATACATCCTAAAACATTGCTAAGAGCGAGAAAAAGAACAGAAAGTATAGAAAATGATCCTATCAACCAATGATGTAGTTTCAGTGGTCGAATCCCGAGGTCTAATATGAAATTGAATGTTGAAATTAAATCTTTGATTGAAAAATATTGGCATGATAATACTAGGGTATCATCTAATGCTAGAGATGTTTTAAAATTAAGGGTGGGGTCCAAAGTTCATGATCCTTGCCCAAAACATCTATTAGATACAACACAAATTGAATTTAATAGAAAACTTTGTGGTGATTTGTGTTACTTGGTAATATTAAAATAAGTCAAAGGTCTTTTAAAAAATGTATACCTTGGTATGTAAATATTAATAAGCAATAAATATCTTGTTGTTGTAAAATGCATGTTCAGTTTCGTTATTTTTATGATGTTTTTCGATATAAACATTGTACCTTGCATACTAACATGATTATACAAGAATGTGGTATTAATATGCCACCTGAAGCAATAAGGGAGTTTATATCAGGTTTGTTTTGTGAAAGATCTAATGGTAAATTGTTTTATTTAAGTTCTTGTATTTCTGGACAATGCATTAGCTGTGGAAATCTTTCATCTTAAGAATTTGTATGCATGAAAGTGTTGATAATGATTTTGGACAACAATTAGTAGATGTTAAAAGACTTGAGAATGTTCACTATTCTTTAAAAGATGGAAAAATAGGAAAGCATTGTGATTTAGTTATAGAAAAAGTTAGTGTACATGCATTCATGAGTGAATTTAAGAATAAGATTGTACCAAAATATGTCATGAACTCTCAACATGCCTGATGGCTTGATGGCCAATTTCACGCATGTAGAAATACATTTCCAATTGGTACTATACTTTCAGTGGTTGATTATGCAAAAAATTATACTCTAGCTCCACAAGAGGAAATTCAATCACAGTATTATAATTCAGTGCAAGTAGCTATGTTTGTCCATATTGTTTATAGACATGCAAATGATAGCACTGAGGATGCTAGAAATTTTTTGAGGGAGTATCATTTTTATTTGAGTGACAACTAGTTACACTTGTCAGAGTTTGTTCAATACTGTTTCAATATGTTTTATTAAAATTTAAGAGAAAGAGGAATCCATATGACAGAACACCTCATATGGTCAGATAATTGTATGGGGCAATTCAAGAATGTTTGAATATTCAATTGGTTAAGTAGGGTTCACATGGAACTTAATGTCCAACATATATGGAGTTTTTTTGAAGCTGGGCATGGTAAAGAAGAATATGATGGAGCTGGTGTGTGTGTCAAAAGAATTCTTGCTAGAGAACAATTAAAATTTGAGGATGCAGTAAAATTTAAAGATGCACGTGGGATTGTGGATTGGTGCAATACAAGATTATATGCACCTGGTTTGAGTGAGTACTCTACAATTCATTGATTCTTTTGGTTGGTTGAAGAAGAGAACATTGTACCTAGAGTTGACTATGAGACAATCAATGGATCTACTATATGGCATTCATTTAGGAGTTCGACGGAAAGCACATGGACTATCTAGACAAGGGAGCTTGCATGTTTTTGTCAGTTTTGTATCTTAGGAGATTGGGAAGCATGTGAAAATACAGAATGGGTTGAACAATGGGAGCAAAGATCGTTGACACCTGCACAAGCACAAGATCAATATGAAAGAACTATTGAAGAAAACGATCAAGTGTTTGCATTTGAAGACTATGGCCATGTTTCAAACCTTGTACAAGAAGGTAATTTAATTCAATTTATTTCACTTTATTAAGTTATTTTGTAATACTAAATTATTTATATGGATATGTGCAAGTTATTAAATCAAATTTTGTTTGCAAGACATGTGTATGTTGTTGTTGCACCTAAGGGGAATGAAGAGGAAATGGAATATTGGTTAGCTCATTGTGTGGAGACTAAAAATAAATTAATAGAACCTCGAGACGATGATGATGGCTATCATTATCCAACAAGTACGGTGATCCCCTCAAGCAAATTTTGATAACAAGTTTTTAATCCCCTTAAGCAAATTTCTAGAACAAGTCTTTGATCCCCTTAAGAAAAATTTGAGAACTTATTTGATGATGGTTTTCATGTTTTCCAATAGGATCGGTGGTGGTTGTTGACACTTGGCTATGAAAATACCTAACAAGGAAGAATGGTCTATGTGCAATTGAAGATTATGAAACACATAAAAAGATTATACACTATTCATATTTGGTGGTGGCAATAAATATAAAACTAGATCGACATCATGGAAGACCTACAAATAAAGTGATATGGACAATTTCTATGGAATAGCATGAGACAATCATAGATGCATTACAAAAAAGAGAGGATGCAGATGGTACAATGGAATAAGTAAATACAAGTAAATATAGTTTTAGTATTATATTGTCCTTTGAAATAGATTAAATACATTTTTTGATATTGGTCAAGTGTGTTATTAGTTTAAATTGATTTAAATTGTCCTTTTATAGATCCTTAAGCCATAATCACAAAAAGGATCTAGTCCTTGAAAATTCAACCTAGACAACATGGAATACTTGGTAAAAATAGGTAATTATTAGTTAAAATATATTTAAATACACGTTTTGATTATATATTGATATTGCTTGTACATTAATAGTTAAAATTGATTTATTATCCTTTTTTTGTATCATTAAGCCATCATTGCATTGATCTCATACTTTGAAACAAAAAGGAGGGGATGCCTGGATTCAACCTACACACGTGTGGAATACTTTTAAATGCAGGTACTTGAGTTATGTACATATATATAGTTTTATATAAATTAAATTATGTATGTTTTGATGATTTCATTGATATTGCTTATACCTTTTTGATATCAGGTGGTGTGAAGACCTACTACATTTTGGGCATGAGTTTGAGATGTTCTTGAGATGGAATATCCAAAATTTGTAAACATTTTTTTGAGATGACATATATGTACATACATACAAAATTAAACATTTTGTACAAATTAAAAATACATGTACATACACAATTATGTACTCTTTGTACTTCTATGTATCAAAATCAATATTCTATATATTTTGTTTGTTAAATGTGCATGCTTTCCTACTTTGAAACTTTATATTTGATTGTATAATCACTAAATATCATGCATAAATTATTATTAAATCAATTATATCCTTAAGACATTGTATTACGACCCCTTAAGACATCCCCTTAAGATGTGGAGGTGGATTCAAATATCCTAAATATTATACTTAATTATATCATTTGTTATGATGACTCACCCTAAAACTTATAATACTTGTTTATATCACTTAATATTTATACTTAATTATACTCTTCTTTGATCCCCCTAAGACGTGTCATATTAGCAAATATCCTAAATATTATACTCAATTATATCATTTGTTATGATGACTGACCCTAAAACTTATAATACTTTTTTATATCACTTAATATTTATACTTAATTATATTCTTCTTTGATCCCCTTAAGACATTGTATTATGACCCCTCAAGGCATCCCCTTAAGACATGTTGTATTAACACATATCCTAAATATTATACTTAGTTATATCAATTGTCATGATGACTCACCCTAAAACTTATAATACTTGTTTATATCACTTAATATTTATAATTAATTATACTCTTCTCTAGTCCCCTTAAGACATCATATTAGGAACCCTTAAGACATCCCCTTAAGATGTGCCGTATTAGCACATATCCTAAATATTATATTTAATTATATCATTTGTTATGATGACTCACCCTAAAGTATAATACTTGTTTATATCACTTAATATTTATACTTAATTATACTCTCCTTTGATCCCCTTAAGAAGTTGTATGGGGACCCCTTAAGGCATCCCCTTAAGACAACCTATAAATTAGTGTTGCATGCTATTATTTGTTTTGATAGCTTCTAAATTAATATTGGATGCTATTATTTGTTTTAACAACTTATAAATTAGTATTGGATGCTATTATTTGTTTTGATAGCTTATAAATTAGTGTTGGATGCTATTATTTATAGAATTTATTAATGCTTTTGCTCTCTAATCTTGTATGGTATTATTTATTTCTTAAAATTTCATCCTTTGTGGTATATAAACAGATTATCTTTGTTTGTAAATTATGATTTATTGACTAATTATTAATTGGCATGAATTGAATAAGTTCATTGACTAATTATCGCTAATTATTGAATGTATATTTCATGTATATCATGTATGGGATCACTAAATTTGTAAAGTACAATTATTAAATTTCCTATTAATTTCATATTTATATTTAATTTCATATTAATGTCCTATATTAATGTCTTGACTATGAACATAAAATGCATAAATGTACATGTGTAAATTAAAATTTCAAACAATAATAAAGTCCATAATTTACAACATATTAAGTGCATGAAACTAATATTAAGTGTATGAAATAAAGTCCATCAGAGTACAACCCATGAACTAAAGTCCAACAAAGTACTTGACCCATGAAATATAAAGTCCAATAGAGTACATGAGAAACCAAATATGTAGTCCATGAAATAATCAAATATAACCCATAAAATCATGTTTAGGTAATGTATTGTCTCTATAATCAAGAGACCTCTTCACACCATGTGGACTATGCGGATGACCTGAAACACTATGTACAAAAGAAAGATGAAATCAGAAGTAAGACGATGAAAAAATATTTAATGACAATTTAATTTATAATTCATCATAAAATTAAATTACCATCATATCTGGGTTTGGATGCTCTGGTGCACCTAAACCAACCTCTAAATTCTCTGAATCAATCTACATAAACAAGACAAAGAAAGTTGAAATTAGATGTAAGTCTACAATTAAAAAGAATTTAATTCAATTTAATTTATAATTTATCATATTTTAATTGTACCGTATTCTAAGGTTGTGCACCCTCCTCTACAAGACTTGTTTGTAAATGCTCAACTACAAGATGTGTCTCATGTTATAAAAGAAAAAGAATTTAAAACATGTATTTGCTCATATTATGTATATATATATATATATATTCAATTTTAAATTTTAAATTAAAGTTATTCAGAATATATAATTTGTAATTGACTTTAAATATAATAAAAATTCTAAATTACCATGATATCTAGAGCCTACTCTGCATGTCCTCCTGGAGGTGTAACTATGACTGGGTCATGGAAAAAAGTCACACTAACAAAGTCCTACAAGATCAAATTTAAATCATGTATATACTTGAATTAGGTTAAAATGAATATATTCAAGTTTCCAAATTTTGTGTAGAATTTTTTTTAAACAGCCTAAAAATTAGAGGTCTTGTGAGTAGCCGCAACATCTAATGTTTTCTCGATGCCCATTCTCATTGTCGTATCAACCTAGACATACATGTAAACATTTAACGCTTATAATATTTACAAGTGTACATGCACATTTGATATATAGTGAATTCAAAATTCATAATTGTAACTATACTAATGTAATTTAAACAATTTATAATATAAATGTACTTGACCCTGATCTACGACACTCGATAGTGGAGGACTTCTCGACAAACCCTCAAGTGGAATCGATGTGGAAGCCAATTGACTCCCCTACACCAACATAAATATTTTAAACATATGTTCATGATTCAATTGTAAATTTAAAACTCAAGTTAAAAATCATTTCATATATAATTTAAAAAATTGAGATCAAAATACCCCATAAGGGTTGCCGACTAGGATTGGTGTCGATGTATGTACTCGTGGAGTAGATGATTGCCCCATCATTAGTGTCATCTGTACACCAAACAGTTTGATTGTTAAAATGTATTGAAAACTTTTCTTTGCTATATACATTCATTAAAATTATTATAAAATGAACATGTAGATGCATATTTATACATGTGTCGCAATGTCCTTAGGGTGATGGTCTGTTGTAAGAAATTCTACAAATGAATTGAGGTGACCAAATGAACCACCAGAATCTCCACGTCCACCCGAACTAGGTGTGGCCTAATCGGTTTCATAGCATAATTGATGGAAATTAGTACATACATGTGGGACTCTCAACACTCCTGGAGTGGTACTCAGACTAACTCCATAAAACACTCCTCCATCATTGTCATCTCTATGCTCCCTACTCACTATAGTAAAAGCATGTTGATCAAGGTCTCCTGTGAGCGTACTAAGGGATCCTAATGTTGAGACCATCGAATGTTGGTGCACAAGTGTGGGAATGGAAAGACCAAGAGGAGCAACAAGGGGTTGCACATGCATGGGGCATTGGGGATCAACCCTTGCCCCTAACCTCTATTGTGGCATGCCACCACCAACACCTTGAAATTATTTAAAATCAAAATAATTGGGATTTTTCCCCATAACAAACTCTACACATAATTTCCTCAAAAAATACAATGGGACCTCCCAATTAGCGTGTGGTGGAATGTCAAATACCATATACTATCGATCCCAAAAATTTGCACTCATTTGTGGATGTATACACTACCTCATGGATATTCTAGATTTATTGGGAGGAATGGGTTGCCGAGTAACAGGGTTGAGAAAGTAAGGGGATAGGTGGGCTTTTGTTATTTTAAGGTCTAAAATTTGTTTATAGGAGAGACCGTCTGCATAAAATTATCGCATATACTCTCTCTCTCATCAATGCCTATCTAGATCATAATTAATAGCCCTAATGGCATCCACAATGTTTTACATCGCAAATGCAAAATGTCTCATGTGTGGTGGAATCAATTCTTGATTCTACATAGCATTGATTTGATTTGAATGGATGCAACTTGATCATTTATGTGTGCTCGCAAGTGAGCCTCATTAGATGCAACAGATGTTGGAGGTGGGATATTAGGTTAAGGGGGTGGAGGGAGAGGTGGAGGTGGTTGAGGTGCTAGATTGATGATATCATCAATGTTAAATTGATCCATGATATCAAATATAAGTGTACCTGCATTAAATTATACAAAATTAACATACAAATTTACAAAATTACAAGAAATAGTTAAATTTGAAACACACATGCAAATTTGTTTAAATAGGATGTGCATACATATACATTGATTGAACTTGAGCATGTGCATACAAAATTCAAAATTTAACATGTACATACATTTAAAATAAAAAATAAGATGAATAATTTGCATGCATACAACATTCAACTAAACTATGTACATACAAATTTGAAAATTTAAGATCTAGAATTATGCAATTTTAATACATATACATACTAAAAAATAAACTTGAAACATTCACAAAAAGCTCATTTTATGTCTAATGCATATATATATATATACATATATTACATTTTTCCAACAAGAGAAATCATGATCTAATAGATATTCATAAAATATATAATTATAAATTCATCATTATAAGTTCATAAATTCCACCAAATTCATAAATTCATGTCACTAAAAATATCCATATGGAACCAAAATCATAAATTCACATCAGTAAAAATATCCATCCAACCAAATTCATAAATTCATCACACAAAATATCCATCGAACCAAATTCATAAATTCCTAACTATACGATCATTGTCTTAATTTAGAAATTGTTGTGGCTCTCTATTGCATCTCTTCATTTCTTTGTGTTTTCCTTTTCAGAGTCGAAAGTTCTCCTTTCCTCTAGCCATTGTCGATGCTCATCTAAGATCCCATCCATAGCCCTAACAACATCAACAATGGTTTGCATCCTAGATGAAAACATCCTCACAAGTGGTGCAATACATTCTTCAGTTTTGAATAATGTTGGTTTGATCTTGGATGGTTCTAACATCAACATTGATCCGTGCTTGCAAGCGAGCACCATCAATTTCAGGTGGTGGAAGTGGGGGTTTATGAGGTGGAGTGGGTGGAGGTGGAGGTGAAGGTGGTGGGGACGAATGGCATGGAGGTGGATTACGAATATTATTGAATCGATCCATGTGATCTCCAAGATATAAGTGAACCTACATTAGATTTGTAATTTCAAAATGTAAGATACATGTTTAGGAAATACCCTTAAACCATTCAATATAAATGGCCTAATTGAATACAAATGATAAAACATGTAAGCCTCATTTATGTCTAAGGTATGTTACTTGAATGAAAAAACAATTAACTATTAATATAGGAAAATTTATGAATGCTATAGGGTTTATGGTTTACAGTTTAGGATTTAGGTTTTAGGGTAATAGGATGGCTTAATGGGGATCTATTTAGTAAGGTCCTAATACAAAATGACATGGCTTTTAAGTGAATAAAATTTGGTGAAGATGCCCAAGGCAACCAAATTTCATTAAGGTCTAAGGCAACTTCACCAAATTTTATTCACTTGAGCCATGTTATTTTGTCCTAGCAACTTACTAGACATAGATCCCCTTAAGCCATCCTATCACCCTAAACCGTATATTGATCAACCTAGATCATGAAATCTCATTCATATTATAATCTTGCATAATCTTATTATTGTTAAATTTGTTTTCCTTGGGCAACTTCACCAAATTTTCAGAAATTATGTGATCCCCTTAAGAAATGTCATATTAGGATCCCTTAAGACATCCTAAAGTATGGCTTAAGGGGATCTATGTTGTAAGGTCCTAGTGAAAAATGAAATGGATTATGTGAATAAAATTTGATGAAGATGCCCAAGGCAACCAAAGTTCATTAAGGTCCTATGCAACTTCACCAAATTTTATTCACTTGAGCCATGTCAGTTTGTCCTAGGACCTTACTAGACATAGATCCCCTTAAGCCATCCTATCACCCTAAACAGTAAATCGGTCAAACTAGATCGTGATTTATCTCATTCATATTATAATCTTGCAGAATCTTATTATTGTTAAATTTGGTTATCTTAGGCAACTTCACCAAATTTTGAGAACTTATTTGTTCCCCTTAAGACATTGATTTACGGTTTAGGGTGATAGGATGGCTTAAGGGGATCTATGTCTAGTAAGGTCCTAGGAAAAAATGACATGGCTCAAGTGAATAAAATTTGGTGAAGTTTCCTAAGGCAACCAAATTTCATTAAGGGCCTAGGAAAAAATGATGGATTTAAGGTTTAGGGTAATAGGATGGCTTAAGGGGTTCTATGTAGTAAGGTCCTAGGAAAAAATGACATGGTTTAGGGAATAAGATTTGGTCGAGTTGCCTAAGGTAACCAAGTTTCATTTTAAGGTCCTAGGTCAAAATGAATGCTTTAGTGTTTACGGTTTAGATTTTAGAGTTTAGGGTTTAGGGTTTAGGGAACTTAGGGTGAAGTTTGGTGGCCCTTGGAATAATGGACTTGCAAGTTAGTGAACACCATTTTCTTGTGGAACAATTGATTGAGATAGCTCTTGTTTCGACTGACCAACCTAGATCATGAAATCTCATTCATATTATAATATTGCACGATCTTATTATTGTTAAATTTTGTTTCCTTGGGAAACTTGACCAAATTTTGAGAACTTTGATCCCCTTAAGAAATGTCATATTAGGACCCCTTAAGACATCAATTTACGGTTTAGGGTGATACAATGGTTTAAGGGGATCTATGTCTAGTGAGGTCCTAGGACAAAATGGCATGGCTCAAGTGAATAAAATTTGGTGAAGTTTCCCAAGGCAACCAAATTTCATTAAAGGCATAGGAAAAAATTATGGCTTTAGGGCAAGGGTTTAGATTTTAGAGTTTAGGGTTTAGGGTAATAAGATGGCTTAAGGGGATCTATGTAGTAAGGTCCTACAATAAAATGACATGGCTTAAGGGAATAAAATTTGATGGAGTTTCCTAAGGCAATCAAATTTCATTTTAAGGTCCTAGGACAAAATGAATGCTTTAGTGTTGAGGATTTAAATTTTAGAGTTCAACATTTAGGGTTTAGGGAACTTAGGGTGAAGTTTGGGTGGCCCTTAGAATAATGGACTTGCAAGTTAGTGACTAGTTCATGAATATTTTTTATTTTATGAATAGATTGACTATTTCCATTATAGAAACACTATTAAGATTGAGTTTGATGTATATTTTAACAGGATATTTTTTTAATTGAATATAAGATTATTTTATTTAACATTTTTTTCATTAATATTTCCCACTTAAATGAATTTTATGATATAAAATGTATAATATAAAATTAGTTAATGTTGAATGAAGTATTTTATTTTGGATTTCTTGGAATTGAAAGAACCTAAAAGAAAGAAAAGAAAAATATTTAGATTCTTTTAGGGTCAAGGTAACTAGTGCAAATTGAGATTTTAGACTAAACTAGAAGCCTAATTAACAAATAATTAACTAGAATGAGGGTTGAGATTGTTGAAAGACAATAGACAACACATGCAAACAAGAAATGGAAACAAGGCATGACTAAGAGAGATCAAAACATAAAATAGAAATGAATGCAAATATTATCTAATTAAGTGACAATTGGAAATGGATTGTACAAGGATTTAGGAATTTGGTAACTAAATTTGCAAACAAACATTGATAAAATTTATGAATTGTAACTATTCTTTAACATATTGTTTTCTAATCTAATTATAATTTAACATTGAAAGTAAAGTTTAACATATTGTTTTCTCCATACCATGCAAATGAAATTTAAAACATTTAAGCAATGAAAATGAATTTTTTCTATTATCAAATATTCTTGAGCTTGAAATTAGGGTTTTCAAATGCAAAATGATTTGTTCGAATTCAATTTAGGGTTTTAGCAAAAAAAAATTGTTTCAATCTAAGCAATTAGGGTTTTTAATGCAATTTTTTTGTCTCATTCCAAACTAGGGTTTTGAAATGCAATTTTTTTTGTTTCCTTTCGATTAGGGTTTTCAAATGAAAATTTGTTTGGTTTGATTGAACAATTTAGGTTTCAAAAACTAAATTATGTTTTTAAAATACAATTTAAGGTTCATTTTTCCCTTTCTAGTCAATATCTTTAGGTTTCATTGTATTTTTTCATCTATTTCTACAAATCAACATTTCTACTGTTACACAAAATAAAATGCTTAAAATGCTAAATAAATTGGAAAAAAAACATGGTCAAATCTATTATTGTATTAAAATTTTCAATAAAAAACAAAAAAAGCAAAAAATTGGGGGTGGAGGCATACCTGGAGGTCGTTAAATAGTCATTTTCACTCATGCCAATTTAGGATCATGTGTAGAGTAGAATGAGTTTCGTTTGTTTTTAAAAAAATAAATACCATCTTAAAACAAGATCTTGTTTTGTAATAATTGGGATCTTGTTTTGTGTCCGTTGGTTCAAGACCCTTTAACAAACAGGATCCCGATTTTTAAAAAGGGAGATCTCATTTGGAATTTAGGCTAGGGATCCTAAAGCTAAATGGGATCCTAATTTTTAAAAATTAGGATCTCGTTTTTGCGATGTTGATTTCATTTTTTTGGCTAAGGCAAAAATTTCCATGTTTCGTGGAATTGACTTTTCCCACTTACCCAAGAGTGATAGTTCCAATAGGGCAGTGGATGCATTTAGCAGAAGATGTTTGTTGATGAATGAGTTAAGGGTCAATGTTGTCAGTTTTGATGCAATGAGGGAGTTGTATCCAAATGATCTATATTTTAAAGAAGCATGGACAACTAGTAAGAGTCTAGTGGAAAGGGAAAAGACTCCATGGTTGGAGTATTTCATTTAGGATGGTTTATTGTTCAAGGGAAAAAAGTCATGAATACCCAGGGGTTCAATGAGAGATAGCCTAATAAGAGATAAACATATTAGAGGTTTGAGTGGACATTTTGGTGTGGAAAAAATAATTGCATTGTTGAAGAAAGGACACTATTGGCGTAGAATGAGTGTAGACGTGAAAAAGATAGTGTAGCGACGTGGAATTTTCTAGTGTGCTAAAGGAGTAAGGCAGAATACAAGATTGTATCAACCATTTCCTATACCTGAGAGATCATGAGAGTAAATCAACATGGACTTTGTTTTGGGTTTTCCTCACACACAAAGACATAATGAATCAATTTCTTTTGTAGTTGACATATTTTCTAAGATGGTGCATGGTGCAATTTATACCATGTCAAAAGAGAAATGATGCTTCTTCTTTTTTAAAGAGGTAGTTATGCTACATGGATTGCCTAATAGTATTATCTCATATAGGGACACTAAATTTGTTGGTCATTTTTAGTGTACACTATAGAAGAAGTTGGGTATCAAATTAGGGTTTAGTTCATCCTATCATCCCTATATTGAAGTTTTGAATAGGAGTTTGGGAAAATTGATGAGATGTTTGATAGGATACAAGCCAAACCAATGGGATGATATTGGCTTAGGCCAAGTTTGCATACAATAATTCAGTCAATCAGAGTGTGTGAACAAGTCCTTTTTCTATTGTTTGTGGATATATCCCAAGGGGCATTAATGAGTTAAGGGATATTTGGCCAAAAAGGGAACTCATGAAATATTTCAAACTCATGAGATATTTCATTTACCTGGCATGTATAATGCAAGAGCATCTAGATCCATAAGTGTGGTAAAAATGTTCATGAGTTTCAAACTCATGAAATATTTCATTTACCTAGCATGTATGATGAAAGAGCATCCAAATCCATAAGCAATCTTGCATCATCCAAAAATATTCCATTTTCCATTCAATTCATTGGTTTCTAGTAATGTTAGTTTTGGTTATTTTCTTAAGAGAATTTTAAAAAATAATTTGGGTAATCTAACGATGTCACCTTGTAGTAGAGCCAAATGGGTACTCATACATTAAAGTTGGTGAAATTTTGATGAAAATTGAGCAAGTTATAGCTTTGCGGGTTTTTAACTTACTATCAGAGTTTTCCAAGGAATTGTTAGTGAATCAAAACTTACATTATGTTGTTGTCATCTGTGGACTTTCATGCCACAACATGACTTTGTGGAGGTTTCTAAGTGAGCTGGATATTTTTTTCAGACAAATACTTTTTTAGTTTTGATAGATTTTCCTGCATTATGAAGAATATGATGGCATCTACCTTTTGCAATAATAACATGTGCATCTAGAAGTTTGTGAGTCTCTTATAGCCATTAGAATTTGTGGGTAACCTCTACTGAATTGAACCTTTAAATTTTATTGAACTGGTTCTAATGAATGGTTTTTCCTCAGACATCAAGATGGCATCCAATGATGTTATCCTATATGGATTACAAAAATTTATCAACCAACAAGACTATAATTAGGATTTCATGTTTGAACTTGCCAATTGCAAATTTTCCACTTGCTATTGCACTTTGTAGACTCTTGACCTACTACCACACTTCAAAATTTTTGTAATGAATTTGAGATTGTAGGCCACAATCGTATCTTATTGGTCTTCCTAATCATCAATGGATAAAATAGAGATGATTGCACTCATTTGTGGATCTTCAGTGAATTACAAAAATGGTGAATTTGATGAAAATCAATCTAATTTTACTTGTGTTAGGAATTTGCTATCAAACAATAAATTTAGTTTTTATTTGTTTTGTAAATGGATTTTTGGCATTGAATAATGTTTTTGGATGTGTGATTGGGAAATTTAATACAATTCCTTGCTCTCAACTGCATCATACAACATAGTGTATGCCACATCTAGTTACATGCTACCTATCTTTCCCTTATGTTTCATTTTATCTCTTCTCCATCTTGTGCACTTTTCAACACATGCCTTTTGTATGTTATTAGTACCAATTCACATTGTTTGTGGCAACAATACCTATTGTATGTGTTACATTTTTTTTGTGTGATTCTTTTAGTTCAAAATATTGTTAGTTGTGTTTGGTTAAGTTTTATCTATGGCAATTTATATAAGATTGGGTAGGAGGGGGGAAGATGCCTTATGTAAATAACTAAGAGGATTAAGTTTAACACTAAATCTTTGAATAGTTTCATAACCAAATGGTACATCAAGCAACAAATTATTTAGAAAATCAACCAACTATGTTTGAGATGTAGCATTAGAAATATTTAAAATCATTTGTGTAGTGAGAAAATCGATTTCTTATTCGCATGTGCATCATGATCAAAATCATTCCCCTCGTGATGAACATCATCCATAGAACCAATAGGAATATCTTTATTAGTGGAATACGAGGCTAGTTTAAAGATTAAGACAAGCTCTTCTTCTCAAAGAAAGAGAATGTTATTGATGATAATTTAACATAAACACAATACAAAAATAAAAGATAAAACAAGGAAGTGTTACTAATATAAATCTCAAAAGGTTAGAATGTCTCAAATTTGTAAAATATATTAGAAATTAGAAACAAACTTAAAGAGTTATAGGATCAATCAAGTCCACCAAAGAATGTATAAGAAAATAACATGCCCTATACAAAAGATCTTAGGGAAATAAATTAATTAAACAATATCATAAAATTTAACCCTAGAATTTATGTGCTAACATATCAAATTGAAAATAAACAAGCACATTTTTTGAAATGATAAAGTGAAATATTAGAGTTACTTAGCTCCATGTGTAGCTTAATGCTATTTGAATGTAAATTATCACTCTATGATCCAAATTGATGATTTGATATCAAATATGACTCAATAATGCTCGAAACAAATTACAAACTAAATTCTTTTTTCACTTGAAGGTTGAAATCATGATATAAAATTGACTTGGTCTAACACCATAACATGAAACCAATTCAAGTCAACAATGTGGCATGGAATCATCTATGTATGGGGAATTGACCTTCTACATGTAAAATTGCTTTGATGAATTCTTTGAACTAGAAACTAGTTCACTTTGTCTTATGATATCTAAATTTGTAGTAAAAGTGGTTTCTTCAATCATCATTTGCTAGGTAGAGAGATTCTCCCTTGTTTAAACCCTTAACTGGATTGATTTAATCACTTTTAAACAAAGATCGTGTAGTGTGATTTGAAATGTTGATGCAAAAGAACCCATAATAAAAATCTAGAAAAATCACAATTTTATCAATATGGACTATGAAAATATAATATCTTTAAAAGATCAATTATATCAAACAACCATGCAATATGTCTATTTGTTTTTAAGTATGTAAATGTGGATGTGACAATGAATGCTCAAATAGTTTCTTTGAGTGAAAATACAAATAAGGAATAAAAGTTATTGACATATCTTAGATATGTATTGAATTGAATTAAATTTTTTCCATTTATACAACATCCTAAAATATAATTGGAAATATTTCACTCTTCAAGTTAGAACATAATGACTAGTTAGAGAAGGATTGAACCCAATTTGAATTCTGAATTTAAAAGTGAGAATTGATTTTGCATTATGAAATTGAATTGGGTAGGTGAATGAATAAATTGAAGATCAAAATCATTCCTAAAGATGTGAGGAGGGATAATTAGATTAGATTCAAAGAATATACCAACAATTAAAAAAAACACATCACTTATATACTAATTATTATATAAAAATATCCTAATAAAAAATTTAAAACAAAAAAGAAAGAAAAATACAATAATCTTATCCCTTTAAATTTAAAATTATAATAATTTTCAAAACATTTTTTTTTTGGTAGGGGATATATAGTGTGAATGGCCGAGACCAATTAAACAAACAAAGAAGAATAAAACCAAAAAGTTCAGTGAACTAAATAAATAAAAACTTCTGTTCATATGTGACTACCTTCGAGGCTAACGTAAATAAGAACGTCGATTGACGTAGATTATATTTGTGCCTTCTGTGGAGATTTCCAAGAAATTCCCACATGGGAAATGTGCAAGACGAAAGCCGTCTGTCACTTTGCTGATTGAAAACACTAATTTTTTCTCGATGACTTAGTTCTTAAGTTTCCAACTGCATTTTAACGGTGATGGACAGTTTCCTGATCGATTCCGGTGCTTAGCTTTGTGCAAGTTTATTCTTCGACGTGTCGGCAATGGATGCTATAACAACTCACCCGCGCTCTCTGCAATCCATTATCCAATCCTTTCTCAGAATTATAATTCTTTTTAGCAGACTTAAATGGCGGAATTCCGAGATTTTCTTCCAATTATGGCGGAGAAATTGGGGACACGAGGTTTAATGGCGGAGTTGTGTAATGGGTTTCAATCACTGGCGGATCCCCTGTTGGGCTTGATTACCGTGGAGAGCCTGAGGAAAAATTCGGCTATTTTAGGGGCGGAACCTTTAACAGATTCAGAAATACAAGCGATGGTAGAGGAGGGAGATTTGGACGGCGATGGAGTTTTGAGTGAGCACGAATTTTGTGTTCTGATGGTTCGGCTCAGCCCTTCTTTCATGGCGGAGGCCGAAAATTGGTTGCAGAAAGCCCTCACCGAGGAATTGGAAGATTCGTTGAAATATTTGTGAACATTAAAAACTAAGAGAAATGCGTATTTCCATGTAGATTATATTTGATTTCCCTTTTTCTCCATACAGTTTATTGTAATTTTTATTTTACTGTGATTCATTCTATTGTATCTTTCTTCTCGATTCTTTCAATAAAAAAATTATTATTTTATTGTGATTTGAATTTGATATCATATAGGGGAGAAGAGCCAGTAGCCGCAGGGCTAAGCAACCGTAGAATACAAACCGTATGTCGAATCAGAAAAAAAATTTATGGGTTTTTTTCGCACATGAGTTAAGATCTTATAACTAAGGTTTTGGCTTTTGGGCAATTCGGTAGAGTGCGGTAGCATCCGATATGCGCGTGTATGTCAAAAAGACCCCTTTTAGAGGTGCCGCCCGGTTATCATCACCTAACGTCCCAATACCCCCTACATATAACCACCAATAAAAAATTAAAAAAACACCTAAATATGTCACTTTTAATATCTAATTAAAACTCTTTTATCATTCAAATCCGCTCAAAAGTGAATGGGTCTAATTCACGTTAGCACCTTCTACAATCAATTTCGCACCCATTACAAATCACTCCTACATATTAATCTCCTTACTAAAGCACCGGACACCAAACACATTACACCCCAATTAATCTTTATTTGGGGTCCGATTGACGCATATGACTAATGTTTTTTTGTGGGTATCCCATCATAACCATTCGCTTTGCCGCGCGCTGTCTGGAAGGTTCCCGGCGATGGAGAAGGCTGCGGATGGCGACGGCTCCCCACAGCTCCTCCACGTGCGCACGGCTCCAGGTAACATCTAACATCGTCTACCTTTAGAATATGCAAACAATGGTACTGGTTAATCATTTTCTTCTGCATCTTTCATGACCCGTGAAGGGTTTATTCGAGTGTTAAGACCCGTGAAGGGTTTGTTCGACGTTTGATAAATTATTACTGCTTGTCTATGAAGTAAATCATGCATCTTACATGCATCTCGCCATGTGCTATTTTATTCTGCTAATGTCATGGTATTGGCGTTATACACACGGGTTTTTTTTGGGGTAAAATGATTTCCTGTCCTCATGTTACCGCGTGCTCACAACGTGGTAAATTCGACTGTATCATGATTTTGTCTGCAGAAATGATAACGAATTTCGTGGGTTTGTGAAAACCCTTGCTTTGTTTTTCCAAATGCGGGTTTTATTGTGCTTAAATTATTAAATACGACCTGGTAAAGTCGATTGTCTCATGATTTTGTCTCCAGAAATGATCAGGAATTTCGTGGGTTTGAACACATGTCTATAAAAAACCCATGTCACTTTGGGCATAAATCGACAAACCCATTAAAAATAAATATGTTTTTGTCAAAACCCTTGCATGGTTTTTTCCAAATTCGTGTGCTTAATGAATTAATCTCATGAAACCCTTGTTTGGAATATTCTGCATCTATCTCAAAAACGAATTCGTGAAAACCCTTGCTTGGCTTTTTCCAAATTCGTTTGCTTAAGGAATTGATCTCATGAAACCCTTGCCTAGAATATTCTGCATCTATCTGAAAACGCACTTCTGTATTCCTGCGACTGACAAATTATTACTATGAAACCCTTGGTTAATTTCTTTTGCACCTTTCTGAAAAACCCAATACATACATACATACATATATGTATGGTATGTATGTGCACATACATACATACATATATGTATGGTATGTATGTGCACATACATACATACATATATGCATGTATGTATGTGTACATACATACCATCTATATATGTATGGTCTGTATGTATGTACACATACAGACATACATATACACATACATACCATACATATATGTATGGTCTGTATGTATGTATACATACAGACCATACATATATACGTACATGTATATACATACATACATGTATGTATGTATGTATGTACACATACAGACATACATATATACATATATGTATGTATATACACATACAGACATACATTTGTACATACATGTATGTATGTACACATACACATACAGACATACATATGTACATACATGTATGTATGTACACATACACACATACATATATACATACATGTATGTATATATGTATGTCTGTATGTGTACATACATATATACATACATGTATGCATGTATGTATGTATGTATGTACACATATAGACATACATATTTACATACATGTATGTGTCTGTATGTGTACATACATATATACATACATGTATGCATGTATGTATGTATGTATGTACACATACAGACATACATATTTACATACATGTATGTATGTACACATACACACATACATATATACATACATACCTGTATATACACATACAGACATACATATATACACTTACAGACATACATATGTACATACATGTATGTATGTACACATACAGACATACATATACAAACATACATACATACATACCATACTTTCCATTGCACATACACCAGGCCTCAGGTAACATCTAACATCTTTCTCCTTTGAATATGTAAACAATGGTACTGGTTAATCATTTTCTTCTGCATCTTTCATATTACAAAAATGTATGTATGTATGTATGTATGTATGTATGTGCACATACATACATACATGTATATATGTATGTATGTATCGAAAGCAACGACAAGCATCCTCTACACATTCCTCTAATATCCCAAGTATTAGGTAGGTACTTATAGTTATTTTTATTTATGCAATGTCTTCTTACTTTATACATTCTACCATTTGTAAAGAAATTTCTACTTTCCATTGCACATACAGTAGGCTAGCATACATATATTTGTCATTTTACATTTTGTGTCTCTTGTTCATTCAACAAATCAATGTATATGTGTGTATCATTTGCCTATCCTTTCAAAATGCAAACAATGGTACTGGTTATTCATTTTCTTCTGCATTTTCACGACCCATTAAGGGTTTATTCGATGATGTCAAAATTATTACTGCTTGTTTATGAAATAAATCATTCCTCTTACACTCCTTTTTGCCATGTAAGTTGATGTTTGAAATAAATCATTCGCCATGTGTTGTATATATGTATGCATGTATCTATGTGTGTATGCACATACATACATACATACATTTATACATATATGTATATATGTATGTATGTACATGCATACATACATACATACTATTGCATACATACATATATGTATATGTATGTATGTATGTACATGCATACATACATACATACATGTATGTGTGTATATGTGCATACATCATACATGTATTTGATGTTTAATTGGGGAGCCTTACACCTATATTTAATTGTGCAGGTACCTACAGGAAATGAAATAAATACATATAGCTGACAGGGAGTGTGTGAAAGACTGTGCAAAGGAGATTGTGATTATGTCATCTAAAGCACCAGTAGCTGTGCATGTATACTTGTAAATATAAAATGTAGTGAGGGACAAACATTTGCAAGTGGGGGTAATTGTAAAAAGTAAATGATTTAAATGAAATTGTAAATGGGCCTTTTTATGTCCAAGTGGAGTTCTTTTATAAATGCAAAGGCATGTTTAGTTGTGTACTTTGATTGGTGAGTGACTCATTCTGTTATGAGCAGCTATTGGTGTTGTTGTAATTTTCTATTGGTATTGTTGTAATTTTCTATTTGTTAATAAAAAGTTTTTTTGTGGATCAGAGTTAAATTTTTTTTGGGGGGTGGAGTGAACCTGGAGGTGGTGGTTATTCAATGGGTGGTAGCTACTGGCTCTTCTCCCCTAGGTGTCTACAACGACGACATTGTCATTAAATCAAGCATCCATATGACTCAATGTATTATTTTTAGCGTTCATTCTATCTTTGTGTGAAATGTGGACGATGGAAGTTTTCCTTCACATATTAGTACTACTAATACTTTATCTTTAAGGAGGTGTAATGATTATGTTCATAAAACAATTTTTTTGTTAGACAATATCATATTTCTATATTCGAGCGAGGATGATGAAAGAATGTTTGAAGATTGAATATAGACTTTTGAAATCAATTTAAATTAAAGTATTTATCAATTTTCATATAAAAATATATCATTTCATACACTAATTATTATGTAAATATAAAAATATAATTACATTTTCTTCAAACATTTAATTAAATTTGAACTAAATTTTCTTATTTAAAATATTCAAGCTTCATATCATTTCAACCACTCATATTACAAATATAAAATATTAATTAATGAATCTATCTTAAACCAAATCAAATAAAAATTACAAAGAAAAATTAAATTAACATAAAATTTATTTATTTGAAATGTTGAAATAAAATTTTAAAATCTTGTAGTTCAATTATAAGTGCAAATAATAGTAAAATTGCTAATGTATATGTGTAGAGGAGCTATTAATAAGAATACTCCTACATAATAGTATTATGAATACCCTATCAAATCAATGACACAAAGATTGGAGTATGCACCCAAAGTTTGGGGCAACCACCATTGAGCTTGTTGCTAAATAGAACCTAAGAACTCAGGTGCCATAGCTTGCCGATTTGAATATGTATCTTTTTAGCAAGCTAATTGCAACACAAATGAAGACTATTTAGATATGTGAGATTGACAAATTCATGGGGAATTGTGCCATGAAGTTAATTGGTGCCAAGATCTAAATTAGATATTCTTGTCAATTAGTCAATGTTCACAAAAATTTCTCTAAATAAATTGTTCTAATAGAGATACAACATTTTCAAATTTGAAAGATTCATTAAATTGGTTGAAATATTGCCCCAAAGATGATTCTTTGACATACCCAACAATTCTAGTTGTATTAAAATTTCCCAAAAAGGTTGAGATTTTACCCTCAAGACTACAATTATATAGCCATAACTCTAACAACTTCTTTAAAGTCCCACTATATATTGATATATCACCAACAAACTATGAAATTCATTTATGATTCCAAATTCCTAACAAATATAGAGAATCTCCCATCAAAATTATTTTTGTGGAAGAAGAGAGCTTCCATCTTTAGCAACATTTTGAAGGCATGAGGATTGGAGCCATTGAAATTATTATCAACCAAGTTCAAAAATCTCTTTTGGTCAATTCAAATGAGTGCTTAATGTTTCAATAAATAGTTGTTGTGACAAGTTGACTATTTGCAAATGTTTTCAATACAGGAGGGTGTGTGAGAAGAGACTGCTACAAGCATTGCCTTGAATATTCATCAATGTGAGATTGGGAAGGCCATATATAACAATCAAAATTTGAAATAGATGGTGGTGACATTTATTAGCATGGGAATGTTTTTCTATGGCATAAGACAAATGTTAAAGCATGAATGGCCACATAAGAAACATGCAAGCTAATAAGGTCTCTACGTATTTATAAATTTCAATTCATTGGATAAATTTTATATTATTTCCTACCAAAACATTCTAAACAATAATTATTCAATTTTTTTTAGTAATATCCTCTATGAAATTTTTTAGTCCCCCTCCATATAGGTCAAGTGTAAAACAAAACTCATATATTTGTAAACTATCTCAAATTGAAACTTTTTAAAGTCTTTATTTATAAAATGATGAAATTTATAAATTCCTGTTTTTTTTTTCTATTCAGTTTTCTATTTATTTTAAAGAATATTTTTAAATACATTGATATAATGACTTGAACAGTTTAATCTTGTGTAAAAGTCAAATCATTTACCCTATGTGACCTTACATTCATATGTACCTACCTTTTTTATTTATCCCTTTGCTTACACATTCTTTTGCATTTAAAGTATTTGTTCATTTATCACACCTACAAATGTGCATATTCCTATACATGTGTTGCCCTCCTTGATTTGACCAGTTTATGTTCTAATATAAGTTCACAATCATGTGGACATCCTCACAATGACGAGATCATCCTTCCCAAATTCAACTTTTAAAAGTCAAATTTGGCCAATTCCTACCTATACAATTTGTGTAATATGTTTGCTATGTTCTTATATTAAAGATATTCAATGTTTTCATTTTGATAATAAAGGAAATATCAAAGAATCGAGGAATCATTTGCATATCATTCACATTACACACTTCAACCAAACCATTAAAAGGAATATTTCTATATGAAAATTCTAGGAGCATAACCATTTATATACATCTTCTACATGTTGATTTAGACAAACACGCCCATTTTTAACATACCAACAAGCCTATCAAGGTATTTATGAATACCTCTAGTCACCTAATATAGAGAAAAATAGAAGACATATAGGTTCTTTGAGAAAAGTGAAGAACATAACTCTACAAATATCACAATACAAGCTCATAGGTTCAAGACACATTCAATCACAAATTTATGCATATTCCTTAAACTTGTCCTTGTATAAAATTAAAAATATTAATTCTAAGAAAAATATGAGAGTATTACAGGTTTTAAATCCTTGGGCATATTTAAATAAGAGATACATCATATACTTTGGGCATTCATTAGTCATAGAGCTAAGTACCATTGTTGAACTATTTATGTTCTTGCATTAAATAGGTGTTGCAAATTATCAAATCATCATGTCATATAGAAATTAACTATTTGTATGTGCTTTTTATATACTTATCCTAGACTAAGCTTAAGGAAATTTATTGTCCTTTGTGGTGAAACAAATCAATCATATTGAAACTTATCTTACCTTTAGGATTTCTAATTAATATTTTTTATATTTTTATAATTTTTATTTTCATCCATTTAATTTTTTTTTGTAGGATTTGATTTTTGTATAATACTTATCTCTTTAGATCAAGGTTTGGGTATACGTAGTGATATCTTTTAACCCAACATGCATATCCTATTATTATTGTATCTTTTAGAGTTTTTCTTAGTTTATTTATATTCATTCATTTAAGATTTGACATGATTTTATCTTTCATATTTGATGACACATTCATTCTTGATATAATTGTGAGATTTTATGTTATGGATGTGAGTATCTTCATTATGGAGGTCGTGTTTTACTATATTTCAAATGTTTCATCCTTTATTGATTTTATTAGTACCTATCCAATGGTATTAGAGATTCTTGGTTTATATGGTCATTCATTCTATAATGATCCTATGATTTGTAAAGTGATGATGAGAATATAGGAAGTGAGGTTTTGTCATGTGATTCAACTATACATGGTATTAGTGTATTTGTGCTGATCCAAATCTACTCACCATATTTATATATGACTTGAACTTGAGATAACACACATGTTGTACTCATACAACATGCATATTCAATTAGATCACTCTTCTCACATGGAAAATCCCAATATAGTAGAAGAGTGTTTAAAGGACTACCCTCTTCATGAGGAAGATGTTTCCTATGATATTCAATAGTGCTTGTATTTAGAGTAGTTGATGTGCTAATTTGACTACTCAATTCACAAGGAAGGAGTGCTTTATGGTAGATGATTATGTTTAGTCACATAGTTCTAGTTAGAATGTGGTGTTGTATAGATAAATTCTAAAGAGGTGTTGTTATGATGATTCTTGTGTGGTTAGGTGCATTATTAGCATCCAAATTGAGTTTAGCTCCTACTAATCATTAAAAAGAAAGGTGTTAAGATGGTGGTTTTCTATCTCAATCAAGTTTTTAAGTAAGACTAACTATCTCAATTTTCTCCTATTATTTGTAGATAATAGCCTACTCTTGAACTTCTTGTAGTTCAAAGGCTTCTTGGTTTGGTTGAGCAATTTTAAACTCGTTTAAAATGTACCTTACCCAATCCTCTTTGACCCTAGGACACATGAGCTTGATGGTCATAGAGAGAGAGAGAGAGAGAGATGGGACATGCCTTGATTTAGATATTTTTTATGTATTATGCTTACATTTTTTTATTCACTTATCTTGTTAGCAAGTTGATTTTTTATTTTTTCATGATTAATTGTTGATTTCTTTATTTAATTATTTTATTTATTTTCTTAGACTTGTTAGCAAGGAATTTTGACTACTTGATGTTTCCTTGAATGAAAATTAACTAACTAAATTCTTTAATGTAAATGGAATAAACAAACAAATAATCCATGCATGCTTTAATGTTTTCCCTAAATTAGAATGTGGATTAATTAACAATTGCAATTAAATGACTCTTCAATGTAATTTGAAAAGTGTTTTAGTTTTTTTTTTTTTTTTTTTTGTATTTCCTTGGACCTATTAGCAAAGGATTTCCAAAATAATTTTGAGTGATTATGCTAAATTGAAATAAAATCAATAACCTAATGTAAACTAATATAATGCGATAACACAAAAAATATCTAGCTATTTCTAATATACAATGTAGTGATAGAATGTCAAATTGATTTGAGAAATATTGGAGATAAATAATTTATTTACGATTCTAATATAATTTTTCCAAGATAATTAATCTAATAATTCAAAAAATGATTAAATTGGAACCTTGAGCCTAAAGATTAGTAGCCAAGATGCTTAGTGAATGTGTGGTATATAAGTCTTCAATGGCTTAGCTTCTATATTATCTTCTCTCTTCTCCATCCTAGGGTGCTTTGATTTATGAAAGAAGGATTAAAAATAATAAAATAAGAAAGGGTCGAGGTGGTATATTATTATGCTACACAAATGGAAAATTTGAAGCTTCAAACAAAGAAAATTATTTGAGGCTTGTAGGGAGTATGTACACCACAAATAAACTTCAAAAGGAGCATCATTTCAAAAGGGTCCCTTGGTGTCTTGATGTCTTGAGAAAAGGGTTTCGTGCTAAAAGAACCCTTTCTTGAAATTCTTCTTTGCAAAAGAATTATTTGGTGTCTTGCAATTCATTTCTTCTTTTAGATATTTGACATCCTTATGTCTTGATGTCTAGATGTCTTATAAATTGGTGTCTAGCAGCCTCACTAGACCTATCTTATATCTTGGAATCTAGCTTGGGGACAACCTAACTAGACCTATTTTTTTTGTGATTGTCCTGCAATGTAGTTTGTAGTAGCCATAGGCCTACATGCTTGTTGTATGGAATCTATCCATGCTAACTATATCTATCAACACTATCTTATATCTGATCAAATTATGTCGTATTGTGTATTATGAAAATTTTCATGGTGTCTATTTTTTTTCTCAACATGTTTGTCTACAACAAACATGTTTGTGGTGAATTTATAGTTAGCTATGTAGGATAGAAGACCTATTTCATTTTTGTGTCCTAGTGTAACCTTACAATTGTATATATCAAATCAAAGACCTGCATCTTCTTCATCCTAAGTATATACTTCTTTCTCCCTCTTTTTCTCTTCGACATTGGTTGCTTCCTAAATTATTTTGGATGCATGCTTCTCTTGAAGAAATCAATCCTTACATTCTTCTCTTTGTTTAACAATTCTTCTATGTATTATTCTTAATTTGGGAATGACACACAGTACTAAGACAACCTTCTTCATCAAGATCTCTTTCACTTTGTTGACTCAAATCTTCTTAGTTTGATTGTTATGTGTCTTTGAGTATGTATTATCCATGTATATGTTCTAACCCCATGATGTAATGGATTTTTATGTTTTAACCTTGTTGCCTTGTGTAGATCTTTCTTTTCTAATACATTTGTTTTGTAGGTCTTCAGCCTAAAGGCATGCTTCCTTGGTTTGAAGAGTTATTTGCTTCCTCTAGAGTATCCTTTTAGTATCATGATGTTATTTATGTTTAGTATATTTCCTTCAACATGCATATTCATACAGATCCATATACCCGCAAAAGTGGGGGAAAAATGTAATGTTGTAAAATTGCACCCCTTGCAATTTCACATTCATTTTTGTATCCACTTTAGTGTCCACTCCTTTAGTATTGTATAGGATCATTTTAGCCCTTGCATCAGTATTTTTCCTTCTCATGAAGCTCAGGACGCCTTCTCAGCAACTTTTCACGTTAGCTTTGCATCAAACCTTGTGTTTCCCTCATTCACGTTGTTTTGTGGTGTGATATGTCTCGACACTAGTGTGTTGCACAAATGTCTGCATGTCACACTAGCATCTCATGACATTTTGATGTTCAAACATTTTTTTTGATTGAATTTCCACTTGTTAGCTACCTTTTTCAGTGGTAACGACTTGGGATGCTTTGTAAAGGCTCGGGAAGCTTCTTTTCCCTTCTATTCTCTCTTTACAATCCATCTTTCCAATTCATTTTGGGTCTTCTTGATCTCTTTGGGTCTCTCCTCTCCTCTCTTGGACATTCTCTTGTCTTTCTCTCTTGCTTGCACAACTCTCTATAGCTTGCTACAATAGCACTCTCACCTTCTTACAACACTCTCTACTACTCCCTTAGCTCTCACAACTCTCTCTCTCTCTATCTTTGGCTTCCTCAAGCCTTGCAAGTGATATCTTACTTGTCTTGTGTCTTTGATCATCTTGGGATTTATCACATCCTTTGTCTCTGCATTTTCTATCTCATTTATTTATCTATTTCAATGTCTATTATTTTATCTATCTATTTGGTTATCCATAGAGGTGGGAACACCAGAACAAGGTTTGACTGAGGCAAACCCCTAAATAGCCCCAACAATTTTCCTTGATCTTATGTGTACAGGTATTTAAGAAATCTCTTTACTAGAGGCTTCATTTCTTGGTCTATTATGAGCATTTTCTATCTCTTATTCTCCCACTTTTTCATTTGTATTTCACTTAGTTTACTTTATTCTACTCTTTTTTATAGTTTTTTACTTTCCTACATCTCAAGAGTTCTTAGCAGTCATGGTAGAAGTGGCCATATTGTTGCTTTTTGTAGAATTCTCAGTTTTTCAGTTTGTATGAGATGCTAGCATGTCCCTAGGATGCCAGTGTGTCACACTACCATCCATATGTCATGTTGTCATCCATGGTTGAAAACTTGCTAGTCTGTCCAGAAAACCTCTATGACCTACTCTTTTTGATTTTAGAACTCTTGCATTTTTACCCTATCACTTGAGCTTTGTCCCTTTTCAACTTATTGGGTATTCTAAGGTAGTTTAGGGTAGTTTGTTCCTTGGGATTATCTTGGTGACCAACAGACTCATGAGAAACGAATCCCCCTTCTCTACAAGTATATATATGCAAGGAAGAAGATTGGGAAGGCTTAGAAAAATGCAAGGGATAATTCTAAGCACTCAATGTATGCTTTCATCAAGTTCAAAAATGATAAGAGAGATTTTTATTCATGCCACATGGGTTGTCAGATAAAACACTAAATCATTAGTAGACTATCATATATGTTAGTGCAATTTTGGGCACTTATATATTTCCCCCTTTGGGCATAGTAGGGGTAGAAGCAATTTCTTTAAACATGTATGTGGGGCCTCACACTTTCCTATAGGTCTACCTTTGTCAATATTGCATCTAGGCCTATCAAATAAAAACCAAGATCATTGATAATATATAGTTATCTCAAAAATATGATTGATGATAAGATCGACAAGAGTTCTTACCATTGGAATGGGGTTGAAGAGCTAATACCTTTATCATCCACTCCCATCACCTATTTGAAACCTATAACGTGGAGAACAAGAACCAACTCAAGTGAATGTAATCAAAATATTATTTTAGATTATACAAAAACTAGAGACAAGTGGATATACCATAATAATGAGGTGCAAGGTGTACCCTTATCTCTTTTTTTGCATGAATCACTTACTAAAAAGATAAAAAAACTAGCCCATATCTATCAAATTGGTTCATTTTTAGACTTCATTTGTGTTTGTATTGAGGGAGGAAATTGGTCTCAAGATTATGGTGATGAAATCAAGTGAGATTATAGTTGAAAAAAAATTGTTCTAGGGGATTGCAAATACGGTTATGGCTCATCATCAACTGGACACAAAAGTACAAAAGTGAGAAAATAATTCTACCTTTTTTTGATTTTTTTCCCTATTTTGTGTTGGAAAAACCATTAATATTAGGGCCATTAGTTTTCAATGGCATTTTTCTAGGTAGGATATGTGGTTATCCTTTTTTACTTTTATGTTTTTATCATAATTTTGTTATTTCTAAGCAATGTAGGGTTTGGGGGCATGACCTAGGTCACCCCTTTTTCCATATAAGATTGATTTTCTTGTTGGGTATCACCCAAGTGACCCTTGAGATGATTGGGAAACCCTAGGGTCATCCCTTTTCCCAAGGGTAATTTTGCAACTTTTTTTAACTCATTTGGTCACTTAAATTTAGGTTTTTCTCATTTTTCTTTTACTTTATAAAACTTCTCAACTTTTTTGTTTACTTTTTATCATTTTTTCTAGTGTGTGTGTTGGGGGGGGAGTGTTTACAAATTGTAGAGTCAAAAGTGTGTTCTTATATTAAATAAGAATCATACATCTAGGAACATGACAACAATGAGGGCCTAGTTTGTTAGCATAGTGGAGGAGATATCTAGAGAAAATCACACCATCTTATGGAAAGAAAGGCTAGATAGAGTATTACAATTCCCTATCATATGACCCTTTAAAGATATCTATTATGATATTTGGATTTATTGGAACTAGAACACCTTCTAGTCCTTTGGTATCTCTAACAAGTGGATGATCACTTTGTATGACATTTACAAGATCCTAGGTATCCCTATCTAGGGAGAAAGACTTACATAGGTAGAATGGAAATTAGAGGATGATATATTAGGGTATGTGTAGGATCATGATGGGCCAAAAAGTGGCAAGATGATGGGTATTTGTAGGGTATGCTTTTTTTTTAACCCAAAATTGATGAGACGAAAAGGGTTTTTAAAGGAGATTCTCAGCTTTCCACCAATATAAATTATGCTTTACTTTGAATTTAATAAACAATTATTATTCATTTTCTATTTGATTTACGACTAAAGTCCTGATTGGTAGGCTGATTGAAAAACATATATATCTTTCAAACAGATCACTTTTTTTGAATCCAAAACATGCATCACATTCTATGCTTTGCATACTATAAGATTAAAAATAAAAATACAAATTTCATGAATTTTTGACCAAGTTAAGGTGGTTAGACGCACAAGTTTTTATATATTTTTAAAAGTTGTAATAAAAATTCATAATTAATTATTTACTTGGAAAAAAATTACAAAAAAAAAATGCATCACATTGGGACGAGTCCTCTACTTATTTCTAAAATATTATAAAAAAATATTATCATTTTATTGTGGTTAGGGTGGTTAGATAGACACCTACTTCTTATTTTTTCCCTAAAATTTAAGGACTACTACATTGAAATTTCAAATTTTCACCAAATAGATTTTAAGAAAAAAATAAACCTAGTAGTTTAGAAACTACATTCAATTTTAACTATAGATTCTATTCTTACATATTTTTGAAATAATATAGATAACTTATTCAAATTTTTACATCAAGTTGCCTAATTTTGATTTTTCTAAATTTTTTGCCACTTAAGGGCCTGTTTTTTCCATGATGATCCTGCACATACCCATTATCTTGAAATTTATTCATGGACATTGAGAGACCTAGAGATATTGGGGGATTATAGTTAACCTCAATGTTGATACTTGAAATTCCACCCCTATAAAAGGTTTGTATAGGCATAATAACCTTCCATTTATCAAGCACTAAGAAGATTCATATCCTTATATGGTTGTGGGATATCATCATTAAATAGGTGGGTCACAATAGAGTATGCACATGGGGGATTGACATCTTGGCATTGGTTTATGATGATGTATTGAATTTTCATGTTATGGGGCCCTAAAATCTAGCCATTGTTCTTTCAATGTGGTATGGAATTTGAAGCATATTAGACCCTATCATTGATCCATATCTACATTCAATCATAATCTTATCAAATCCATTAGGTAGTATAATTTGGAGCAATATGACATGTCTACATAGGCAGTGGCTACCTTAAAAAATGAAAACATAATCACAAATCCCTACATAGAGATGGAGGGGAGATGTGAAACATATGATATGGATAGAGATCTCTATAGTGGGTTGAAACACTTAGTTGATAGACATAATTTAGTGGAGACCCATATCATTACACAAGTGCTCTAGTAGTTTATGTAGGACATTCTAAAGGACTTGTACCTAGTACCCCATATTATAGATCTACCCAAGAGGAAACAAAGGCTATGTAAGGGACACTCTAATGGATTCCTCTCACTTTAGGGACTCTTGTCACATATTCAATGTGAGGAAAATCACAAGGATGGAAACAAATATAAACACAACCACACTAGGTTCATTATATTTTTTATGTGAAGAGTGATCATGATGATATAGGATGAAGGATTTGATGATGAATACTATCAAAGAGAGAGGAGGATGAAAATATGTTAGGTTTTTTGCACCTACTTTATAGGTGATTCCTCTAGTTCAATAGATAGATGAGCATATGTGAGAGATTGATCCCTCATAACTTAGGTATGATATCCTTATAGTACTTTACTTTATATCCTTTAATTTAATTTTCTTAATGCCCTATTATTAAAAATCTACCCAAGACCTAAATTTCTTATTTTCCTTGTATTTGATTACATAGGTACCATGTATGGGTGGATGAGTTTTATTATGAGGTGAGATAGAGATATTCTCCTGGTGGATATAGGGGTACATGTAGCATTAATCGATCGCATAGACATCTTTGACCCTATATACCATTATATAAAAGATACCATGACTACAAGACGAAAGATTGACATATTGGAGGCTAAGGTTACCCTACTATGAGAGATAGTTTGGGTTTATATTAGCTAATGACCAACTTCTCATTGATGAGTTAGGACACCCACATACAACTAGTATCAAGTTTAGACACATTTCCTATTCTAAGAAGTATCTTAAAGGTGAATGACACCTAAACAATCAAACATGGAAGATATTGGTAGGAGACATTGAAGGAGTTGGAGCCCTAGTGGATCAAGGGACCAACATTTATTAGAGGCCTTTTTGATGTACTTACTTATATTTTGGTTTTACCCCTTGCATGTGATATTTTATATTCAAATGTAGTTATTTTTATCATGCATCTCCCATGTTGAATTTAATGTACTTAGTTGTTTACACTTTTATATTTGATATATTTCTTATTGATATGGATGTCAAACTTTATCTTATTATGGTTGATGTTATTTATGTGGCTTATCTACTATGCAAGGTAGACCCACAATATTGTGCCACCTATGGTAGATGATAAATTTACATGGTTGGGGAGAAAAAAATTAGCAAACATAGAAATCAAGGTTTTGGAGTTAGTGTGTAGTAGAGAATCCATAAATTTTGCTTGTGAATTGTGATAGGAATTAGGTGTTGTACACCTTGTATAATGTATATAATATTTAATTTATTATTATGTGTGGTTCACCTAGGGGTATCTAGAAGTATGTGCATCACTAGGAGTTAATATTCTTGGGGCCACTTTATGTTGTATGTAACATTGGGATAGAGTGGTGATGAGGAGCCTAGGATCTAGGAGACCATGAATGTAAAACAAAGAAGCTCTAATCACACCATTGACCACAAGGTAGAGAGTGGTCATGGGATGCAAAATTGTCTAGTGGCACTCTAGCCATGGTGCACGAGGCATTACCCCAATGATCAAGAAGCTCCTGAAGGTAAGAAACCTCCAAGGCCACCTTGTTTGCTTGAACCTAAATCTGGAGTAGCACATTGGAACAAATAGAGGCTTTAGTGAAAAGAGAAACAATAGTATTAATAGAGTTGTGAGCAAAAATAACAACATTTCTATCTTTCTATAAGGAAAATAAAATCTAAACCCTAAAATCATGCTAGACTTGGGTATACTTGGAAGGGATACAAGGCTAATCCCAGGAAAAAGAATCATATGCTAAGAAAAGGGTTTTGGTCGAAAGGGGCGAAAGAAGTCATGAATCAAACTCCAAAGTTGTTGAGTACAGTGACAAAACACTAAGAGATGCTTGAAAGTCTCTGTTTGGCCACAAAATGGACAAAAAGTTCTAAAGTACCCATATACCAAAGGTGAGAGCTCACAGGTGATCCTTGGAAAAGAATGCACCATGAAAAATGGGTGAGCTTCGACTCAATAATAGTTGACCAAATTGTTATGAAACTAGTTTTTCCAAGTAGATAGAGGTGACTGCAAATGCCACTGATGGTTCAACATAGACACCATGCGAAGGTGCAGAGAGAGGCAATGGCACCCCATACACAACTTGTAATTGCAAAAAGAAGTGTCTTGGTACTAGCTCCAATCTTTGACACCATGGTTTAACAGAATGAATACATATCTTGTGAAGCATTTTTGATGGAAGAGCAGTTAAGAAAAAAATAAATGTTTATCAATCTGATCATGAGAGCTGAAATTGAGCTTTCATAACTTCCCAAGAGTGAAGATTCATCATAGTTATGGAAAATAGATCATGAGGAGTGTAGATTCATTTTTTATGAAATCGAAGGGAATGTACCTAAGGCAAGTGAGTCAAAGCAAGCCCTTGAACTTAAATAAGTGGAGACCACCAAAGGTTATGATGGTTCAAGGGAAACCCATCTTGAAAGCTAAAACCTGTCCACCAAAGCCAAGGCTTGACATCTTTCCAAGCATGCCAGATGCTTTAGGAAACAAAATTTCCTTTGATATGAATGACATTTGTCATGACCAAAAGGGTCCGAAATCCAATCCCCTTCCAAGTAGGTTGATTGGTTAGGTAACCAGAGGAAATGTAATACCTAAGAAGAATTTTATAGACTTCATTCCCAAAAATTTCCCACACAATCCATTTGATCCAAAGATCCAACCCTTTCCATTGAGTGGAAAGAAGCCCAAGCCCACTAGAGTCCTATGGAAGACAACAAAACTCCCAAGAAATGTGATTAAAACCTTTGTGGTATTTTGAGGAATCCCACAAAAAATCATGAAGAAGCTTTTCAAGTTTCATATAAGAAGCTTTGGATGGGGCCTAACAAGAGGAATAGTAAACATGAGTGGCCACAATAATTTTAGAGAAAATTTGAATTTTACTAGCCTTGAAAAGAGGCTTGGTGATCCAATAAGAAAGCTTTGTCTCAATTTTGGAAATCACTACATTCCAAAGGTCAATCAAAGAAGCCTGAAAGGAAAAGGAGATGCCCAAAAATTAAAATATTTCTCCATGACCAATCCATTTCCAGCCAAACCTAAGAAGCCAAGGAAGCATAGGAAGAAAATATTGATGATAGCATTGGGTTTTATGCCACTATATATCTAAACCAGAGGCTAAGAAAAAATAATTGAGGCATAGAAGAGCCTCTTTGACATTTTTCTCATCTTCTATGAGCATGAGAAAGGAATAATTTGCAAAGTGACCATTGACCAATTGGTTAGAGGACTTTGGAAAGGAAATACCATAGACCCTTCTAGAATAAATAGTGTTTTCCAACAAATATCAAAATCCTTCAACAACAAGCACATAAAGATATGAAGCAAGAGGACAACCCTATCAAATGGAGCAGTGGAGCCCAAAGGATTGAGACTGGTGGCTATTGATTGTAATGCACACGAAGGAATCTATAAAGAGAATTTTAATAAACTAAAGAAAGTGAGGGCCAAACCCCAAAGCACCAAGCATAGCCAGGATAAAAGACCATTTGATACAGTCATAGGCTTTGGGAAAACCAATTTTCAAAAAGATAGATTGTTGCTTAGATTTTTAGGCCCATTGCATACCTTCCCAAGCCAAAATGATAGTATCCAAAATGAACTTGGATTTGATGAGGAAAATTTACTTAGAGCAAAAAAATTGAGGCAACATGAGGCAAATCTTCAAAGAAAGCTTTGGCAATGATCTTGTAGGAGACATTAAGTAGCACTATTGGCCACTAGTTACAGATGTCGTCAAGATCTTCTGGCTTAGGTATGAATTTTATATTTCCTCTATTGATCAATTTTTCTAAGGACTGATTATGAAAAGATTCCAGATAGAACTTATGAAGGCCAGGTCCTCCACAAGGCCATAAAGCTTTATAGAATTCACAAGGAAAACTATCACATCTTGGTACCTTATCATCATCCATGGAGTCAACAACCTCTTTCAAATCCTTCATGGAGATAAATTGCTCATATAAAGCATGTTAAGCCTCCAAAAGCTTATATGGGACAACCTAGAGGTAATCTTGGAGTGCGTAATCTCACTTAGGGGATACTTCCTGGGTAGTGGAAACTTTCTCATAATGGCGAACAAATGCCTAGAGAATGTCTAGTAGCTTAGAGAGTATTGTTTGGCCTTCCTTGATTTTTTGATGCCTAGTGCAAAGTGATGAGCATGGAGAGCTCGAAAGAACTCCTTAGAAGCATGTTCCCCCACTTTAATCCAGTGCATTTTGGCCTTGATCTGAGCTCCTCTAGCTACATGATTATTAGTGATTTGCTTCTAGTGCCTAAGATAGGCGATGCAAGATTGCAAACTAAGAGAGAAAGAGTTGGTTGAGAAAGATTTTGTGGTACAACAGAGATCCGAGGTGGTGGCCTCATAGGATCATCAGTGGAAGATGGCAATTTGGCGACCATATATGCAAAGAAAGTGGGAAGTGCGTTGAATATCACAATTCCACCAATCAATCTACCTAGAGTGTTGAGGAGGGTGACATTATAGATTCCAAATTTTATAGATGAGGGCCAAAGTAGGTTGATGACTCAAGAAAGAAGTATTTAAAAATTTGAGCCTTGGAAGGTCATTATGGCCCCACTTGCCAAATAATAACAAATTTGATGGGAAAGTGGTCTGAGAGGGTGACCTCGAGAAGAGGCATCACTGAAAGATCTTGATAAGAGGAAAATGAGAACAAAGATTGTGTCATAATCATGGTATGATCAAGTCATTTAAGAACACTATCATTTATTGCCCAAAAATTACTCCACGTATACCAAACAACTTGAGGATGGTGATAGAACGATTTGGGATCAAAAAGACCTAATTTATAGCATGTAAAACTAAGCCTCACGCTCACCAATTGTCCATCAAAAAGGCATTGCCACATCTTTATCAAATGCCATCTCAACCATATTAAAATATTTGCATACAACACGAGTGGCTTGGGGTATTGAATCCATAATCCACCACCAGAGAGAAGATCTCTCAACAATATCATTAGGAGCATAAACATTAATGATCCCAAAAGAATGATTATCGATTGACATGAGGATCTAAACAATTTGATGTGTCGGGTTAGACCCATGATCAATCACACAAGAATACCACTATGGTGCAAGAAGGGTGACAAGCCCTCCACAACTAGACTCGTGATTGGAAGAAAAAACTAGGCCATCCAGCCAAATCACTCGACATGCCACATATAGTATGAAAGAAGAGACCTTAATTTCCTAAAGACACAAAACATCAATACCAAGATAATGTTGTCTAGTATCACACACAAAATACTTTCTAGCGAGTTCCATGAGACCTCAAAAATTTCAAGAAAGAAAGTTCATGATAAAAATTATTGCATATCACCCTTATCCTCTAAGGAGGAAAAATTATTCTGCAAGAACTCTAAAGCCTTTTGAAAACTAGGCACACCATTTATTTTCTTTTTTGGAATATATTCACTAGCATCTTCACACTCAAACATGCTATGAGAGGCACAAATTTTACAATTGAGAAGAGAGAATCAAGGCCAGTTGAGGCGTTTGCACAATGTTTGGTCAGCCCAAAGCCTTAGAGTTAGTAGAGGTGGCACCAATTTTCCCCTTCAAAGAAGAATTTAAAATTGTATTGTGTGATTGAGTTGCAACAAACTCTAAGGGCTTGCTTGGTTCACTGCTAGACATTCTAGCCTTCCCTTTACAGCCTATTATGGTCCATTTCTCTTTTGGTTTTGATGTCTTTGGAACCCGCAAAGGGTTCAAAGACTTTGGAGGGGACTTGGCCCTTGACACCACTAATGAACATTCCTCTATTTATTGCTCTTAGGATTGACACCAGAAGCATGCATTTGGTAAATTCAAATAGAGCACATGTTGAGTGTGGAAAAAGCCACTAATATGAATTCTAATCATGTCTTTTAGATCATGAGATAAATCCACTTCAACACAAACCCATTTCTAGGCTCAAGCATGATAAAACTAGTTAATATCAACACAAATGACCTCCCTAAGAGATGTAGTAATAATTGGAAGAAAATTCCAACAAGGCAAAGGAAGACCCGAGAACTCAAACCAAACAAGCACATAGAGTTTCTTATCATCTGAGACAAATAAGTCTCGAGACCAAGGCTGAAAAACCAATAGAGATGACCAAACATACCATGGTCCATGTTGGAAAATAGCCTGAACATGGCTAACCTCAACAAAATGAAAAAGAAAAAAACCCTTTTGTGAGGTTTTGGACCCCATCGAGATGAATCCCATGAGGACTCATGACTTGGCAACCTAGTCTTGTAGCATACTTTATGGGGGACCCCCCCAACAAAATAACCTATAAGAGTATGTTGTTCTAACCATTGACATGTAGAATCAAGTTTTGTGTTAGGTAAAACCACATCCATGAGAGTCTCAAAAGGAATACCTCATAGAATACTTTCAATGTGAATTTCTAGGGTTACTTGTTCGAAGGAGCCATTGTTCACAAACACCACACCATTAACACTAGCAAGAACTGTTGGGTTGAAGTTGGTCACAACCATTTTAAATGAAAGCTCTCACAATGAATGTGGTATTATGCAAGATCAAACAACAAAGGAAAGACCAAATTGTGTAGAAAAAACTCAAATCCCTTACCCCACATGCATAGCACTTGACCTTGTAGCCATTCAATGATAATTTTTCACCACTATTCTTTTTTGTCTCAATTTTAATTGCTCTACCTTTGGACCCTTTAGTGGCGAGTGTTGAGGCTATAAATCATGTTATGATGAAAGATTTGATGTTTCCTTTAGTGTCTCTTTTAGCACCTATGAAGGCTTATTAATGTGGTCATTCAACAAGAGCTATTCCTCCACTTTCCCCTCATTCTGACCCTTAGGAGGATGATGGGTCATGGAATATTTTTCAAACAAGGAAGAGAGGTCTTCCTAAACATGCTTATGTCTCCCATGCCCTACTCAATGATACTCAAAATGCTAGGAAGAGGCCTGGGGTTGTGTAGGTTTTATTCCTATTTTGTTGTGTTAGAAATTTGGATACAAAATTGTTAAAGGTTTCAATTCCTTTCAAAACCTAATTATTGAGAGGCACCTCAACATCACTTTTGTAGTTGTCTATATTTTCCTTGGGTGAGCCCCTCCAAAACACATTTTACCCATTTCATAAAAAGTGTTTAAATTATATATTAAATGTCTTTGAACCAATGAACATTTATGCTAAATTTTGGGGAAAAGAGGGTAGGTTTTCAATAGAAATCAAAAAATATATTTTCTCTCCTTAAAAAAAAAGTAGAAAATCTTAATGGTCATACACTACACTCATCATAGGTGCTCAAATTTTGGATCGTAATTTTGCCATTCTTTTAAACTTATTTGTACATGAATTATTACTATAACAAGCCCAATCTAGTTTGTTAATATGTCTAGAAATTATTGTTTGATTAAATAATTTAAAGAGATGTTTAGTTATATGGTATATACCAAAATTCTCAAATTGGAGTTTTTCATATGAATCCTTCTATCAATAAAAAATATGCTATGAAGTTAGTGTATAGTAACTAATAAGTAGCCTATACAATTTTTTTGCATAAGTTTATTTATGCGTAATACTTAAATTATATTTTAAATGTCTTTAGATCAATGAAAATTTATGCCAGGTTTTGGGGGAAGAGTGGGCTATATGCAATTATCTTAAATAAATTATAATATACATTCACTATCATCAAACAAAATAGACAATCTTAGCAGTCATACACTAACTTTATCATACATGCTCAAATTTTACAAGGCCTACTCAATTTTGAAGATCATGGTCATATCATTATTAGGGGACAAATTTGATGGTCCATTATGAGATAATTTACGTTTGAACTAAGAGTATTATGGATTTGTGGTATTCTTGTGGGCTAACTAGTTTTTTTCATAACTTTGTCATAGAACACTATTTTTTAAAATTCTAGTACAATCTTTAAATAGTTCTTATGTTTGTAAACATATGACAAACTAGCAAGGGGAATTTTTTTACTCAAATTAAATGTATATTAGTGGATTGTATATCTAGATTTTATTTACTATTATGAGAAACAAATTTCTTCAAAGGTTGCTCCAATTAAGGTGGTTATGACTTATATTTGTATAGTGCAAGTGATCCCTTGAAACATTAAATTCCAATTGTTAAAAAATTATAATCTACACATTGTATGCTTTGGTATTTTTCAAAATATATTAGTTATTTGCAAAACTAGAAAACCTATATCAGAATTTTTTGACAAGGAAAATTGTGTTCGAAGCTTGAAACTTGCACAAGAACCACCAAACTATTAGTATCAAGCTAAAATTGATCCTAATCAAGCAATAGAAAATAAATGTCATAAAAGAACTAAAATGAAAAGAAATCAAACTAAGTATATCTCTTCTACCATAATTGAATCACTTCTATTGCCTTTCCCCTCCTTGTTTTGAAAGATTTTAAAGTGTTGTTCTCAAATTTTTGGAGTGCATTATGGATTGCTTAAGACGATAATGGCAGTAGCAAAGATTCGAAGATGATGGTTAGAGAAGAATGGAGTTTGAAGATCAAATTTATAGATGAAGTAGTGGTGAAATGAATGGACGAAATCGAAAAGAAATGGATGATCCAAATCACATGAGACAACTTCAATAAGAAAGTACCCATTTGCACATTCAAAATTAGTGCCATGCAATTTTGAAATTAGTGAGATGGAGGCTAAATTAATGGATGGAAGAAAATCAACAAGATTAATGGGAATTTGGAAGAGTTTGAATTCAAAATTAGTGGCCATTTGTAAGAGTTTGAATTTCAAAAATTAAAATAAATAAAAAATCATTTATTTTCAAAACTATAATAATTAATTAAATTAAATAATTTAATTAATTATAGACTAGACATTAGGTTAAGGGGATAAAAATAATAATTTAATCCATGACGATGTTAATAATTAAATAATTAAATAACAATTATTTAATCAGATAGATAATGAGGTAATGAAAATTAGGATAATTAAATAATAAAAAGTTATTTAATTATGTGTGCATGAGAAAGAGGGTAAAATTTAGGTTTTAAAAGAAATTAGGGTTAGACAAAGAACTAGAATTAGACGAGAAATTAGTTAGAAAATGTCATCATAGACTCGGGGACAATTTTAAGTGTCTACAATAATTTGTCTCCTTATGAAGAGTGAACATATGACCAACTGTAAAGTCATAGAAAACCTAGCAAATATGACTTCAATAACCAAAGCTTTAAATGGCTATACAAAGTGTCATGGACTTATTGTTTACCTAGGTATGAAATAACCTAAAGACATCAATGATTCACTTGAAGGCATGGGCTTTAGTAAATGGTGCACAAAATATATAATGTATACATCATGCTATGTATACATCATGCTATGTTATTTAACAAATGACCAATGATGCAAGAAAGGCTTGAATGCATGACACTCACCTGCAATTAAACTCGACATTAAAACCCTTGTTTTTCAATTGTTAAGCTCATTATTGAGTAGAAAATGTACCCTACCTATGTTATGCCATTTATAATGTCGAGTTAAATATGATGAGCACAAGGAGTGTGGTTATAACATATGGTATTGCTGAAATTACCTCGACGTGTTTCAAATTTCACACCTACAAAAATAAGACAAAAACCTAACATTAAACCCTAATTAAACAACAACAAAAAAGTTTATCTTGAAGCTCATTATTGAGTAGCAAATATACCCTGTATATGCATCCACAACTTAAGCTTTAAGCTTCCCTATATCATGTACAATAGTAGAAAACCTAGCAAATATGACTTCAACAACCAAAACTTTAAATAGCTATGCAAAGTGGCATGGACTTATTGTTTAGGGTATGAATTAACCTAAAGACATCAATGATTGACTTGAAGGCATGGGATTGAGTAAATGGCGAACAAAATATATAATGTGTACATCATGCTGTGTTGTTTAACAAATGACCAATGATGAATGAAAGGCTTGAATGCATGACACTCACCTGCAACTAAACCCAACATTAAAACCATTTTCAATTGTTAAGCTCATTATTGAGTAGAAAATGTACCTTACCTATGTTATGTCATCTACAATACCCAACCAAAAATAACGAGTACAAGGAGTATGGTTATAACAAATGATATTGTTGAAATTACCTCAATGTGTTTCAAATTTCACATCTACAAAAATAGGAAAAAACCTACCATTAAACCCTAATTAAACAACAACAAAAAAATCATCTTCAAGCTCATTATTGAGCAACAAATATACCCTACATATGCTCCACAACTTAAGCTTCCCTATATCATGTAGTGAGCTCAACTATGGTGAAAGACAAGGGCATGTAATGGTATTTGTGATAGAACTCAACAAATGACAAACGACATGTGTTCATAGAGACTAGAGGTCTTTCCAAAAGATGACATGATCAAGGGAAAATTCTAATAAGAATTTTTGCCAATAGGAACACCAATCACATGAAAATCTTATAATTTTTAGGCATACTACATGTTATGATGTTATTAAAACTATCATTTCATAATAAATAAACCCCAACAATGGTAGGGGAGAGGATCCAGTAGTTGAGCACCCTAACTTCGCGCTTCTAATTATCCTACATGAAAATTTCAAATCACTTCCATTTTTTTACAATAGCTTACTTGGCAAGTCCCCTGCTTATAACTAAGGTTTTAGGGCCACATCAGCATGCTTTTTGTCAAGGTGTCCAAAAAGACCAAAAAAAAAGTGAGACTGATACCTGTGCATCTACATCATATTTTATTGAGTGCCAATGTGGCATCACATGATTTGTTGCTTTTTAGATCTAAAGAATACATTTCATTTAATTATGGGTAATCATCATCACAACTATTAATTCAATATTATTAAAAATATTTGACATTATATAAACAAATTCTATCACAACTATTGAAACATGCTGAATAGTGGATCCTTTCCACTAATTCATAATGGAGACAAAAGAACATAGAAATCATGTAAAACAATAATATATGGTCGAAACATATTAAATGATATGTCTAGTATAAAGCTTAGGTTTTGCAAGTGCTCATCACTTTCGCGGTTACCAAAACAAACAAACGACGAAAGTAGTTGCACCTCGTGCAGAAATGTGAATAGGTCCAGGTCCAAAAGTGACCTACCAGAAATAAATCCGTCAGTTGATAGAATAACGCCTTCGTTGGGGGTTTCATGGAAATTCCCACATCATGCGAAATGGGCGCGATGAGAAAGTGTCTGTAATTTACAATTCAAAGCACCCACCCTTTTTTGACGATTTCTTTTTCTTGAAGTCTCCAGCTGGATTTCAAAGGCTGGCCGGCGATGGACAATTTCCTAATAATTTCTGTTGTTTAACTTGCCCTAGACGAATTCTTTGAGGTGTCGGCGATGGATGCTATAACAACTCCCCTCATTTCTCTGCAATCCATACTACAATCCATTCTCAGTATTAGAATTCCTATTAGAAGACTTCAATGGCGGAATTTCAAGATTTGCTTCCTATTATGGCGGAGAAATTGGGTGGGGCAGGTTTAATGGCGGAGCTGTGTAATGGATTCCGTTTACTGGCGGATCCACAGTTAGGCTTGATTACCGCGGAGAGCCTGCGGAAAAATTCGGCTATTTTAGGGGTGAAATCTTTGACAGATTCGGAAATACAAGCGATGGTGCAGGAGGGAGATTTGGACGGCGACGGAGCTCTAAATGAGCACGAATTTTGTGTTCTGATGATTCGGCTCAGCCCTTCTTTCATGGCGGAGGCTGACACGTGGCTGCAGAAAGCTCTCGCAGAGGAATTGGAAGGAACACCGAATATTTGTAATCGTTAAAAATTAAATTACCATTTATCTTGTAGATTATATATAAATTCATTTTTTCTCGACACAGAGTTTATCGTGTTTAACGCCATCACTTTATCTGGATGGCACCGCTTTCGTTCCTCTGGCAGTATTATTAGGCCTCGGCATATTTCTGAATGTTCCCTAATGAACACTGGTTAACTTCTCATATTCTTTCTAACCAAAACATTTTAAACAACAATTATTCAAAAATGGTTAAGAATCCATCGAAAGTCTTCTAATTTTTTGAAAAGTGGCATAATTATGATTCAAAATTTGATTTGTGTATCATCATTAAGATTTTCAAACATTCTATGCCGGGGGTTTCAAACATCTTCAAAAAAAGTTGTTATTTTTGGTTAAGTTAAATTCCCTGTAAAGGATATATTAAAGTAACGATTGTTTTGATTCCAATAACCAAACCCTATACAACCCTTGCATAAGACTATGAGCTTCCACATCCCTTGAGTATATCAATAGATCTCGTAAAGGATATACTAAAGTGAGGATTGCTTTTATTCCAATAACCAAACCCTATACAACCATTGTATAAGACTATGAGCTTCCACATCCCTTGAGTATATCAATAGATCTCGTAAAGGATATACTAAAGTGAGGATTGCTTTGATTCCAATAACCAAACCCTATACAACCATTGTATAAGACTATGAGCTTCCACATCTCCTGAGTATATCAATAGATCTCGTAGGAATTTTTTGAAACCTAGCCCTAGGAAACCTTCAATCATCTAGAACCTATTTTAGATTCAACAAGTTACTTGCATTGTACCTTAAAGATGGGAAATTGGGTTGCATGAATAATTTATCTTTTGTATGTGATTCTATGAAATATTGGGTTAGTACTATTTATAAATGGGGTTATTATAATTACAAAGTCACATAATGGACACATCTTGTAGAAGTTTTATCTCTTGTACCCTACTTTGTGTTGTTAGATTTGGGAATTGGCAGTTGCAATCTAATATCATTGAGTAGTTTTATGATATTACACCATAGGATAAGGCACCAATTTTCTCAAAAAGAAAAAGCTATTCTCCAAGTTACATTTTCTTGATTGAGTTAGCATAGAAGGTTCTTGTCTTATATAGTCCACAAGATTTATAAGTTTTGACACCAACTTCCATCAATCCAAGAATAAATCGACCAATCTTACTACAAATCTTGTCTAAAGGATATTAAAATTTTAAATCCCTAATTTAAAATATTCAAATCTTCTAGACGATTATTTTGTTGTGATCATCTTTTTGAGCCAAACATTTTAATAATAACTCCACAAGTACTTTTTTCATTAAGGTCATTGTTCACATCATCTAGGCACCTACCCCATTATAATCAAAATTAGATTGATCATTTTACATATAACCTATCCTCCCTCAAAATCATATTCAACAACATGCCTTAAAATGAGATCTTATGGTTAAAGCTAACATAAAAAAAATCTAGGCTTCCTCACTGAGAGTGTTAATAGCATTTGGCAAGAATATGTAGGGACAAATTTGAAGATATGAAGGCTAATCTTGATTTCTTACCCTTTATTTCTCCTTCACAAATTAGAAGGCATCACCATATTATAATTCTTCACCTCTCCCAAAGCACCAAAGATTGACAAGCCCAAATTTCATGGAGTTATGACCTAGTTGGGTACAATGACTGATTACCTTGATTTGAATTTAGTTCTCTTATGAATGTGCCATAATTGTAATTTTTGCTTTAGAAAGATTGGTATCCTAACGGTATGTTTGGTGTATGTATAACTCACAAGGAATAGAAATATAGTTTGAATTTTCCAAAGCCCTTCTAGTTGACTTTGGAAAGGGGTTCTATGAGGACCCAAAAGGCAAGTTATTAAAGTTAATCCATAAAGGAACTATTACACACTACATCATTGTATTGACAAGGTGTCTAATTTGACAATGTATCTTTTAGATTTCATTTATTATTATTATTTTATTTCAAGCTTGAAACTTGAGAATCAAGTAGGGGTGAAGATGAGTTTCCTCTACTCGTTGGTTGATGTTATTGCCCTATCCAAATTGGCTAAAGACAAGCTTAAAATACACAAAAAATATTTAGGAATTTCTTACCAATCCTTTGAGAAAATAAAGGAGATTATTAATTGAGACAATAAACCAATTACTTTTCATAAATTATCCTAAGATAAGTTAGATTAGAAAATGGGAAAAAGAGAATGTTTCAATTGCAACCAAAGGTGGGAGAGAAGTCACATATGTTGTGAATCACAATTTGTATTTCAATAATTCTATAGTGATTCCCAATGACACTTAGGAGTCTTTTGAAGAGAAAGAGGAGGAAGAGTTACCAAATAAACTAACAATTGAGGATTCTCAAATCTTCATCATGCTCAAGTAGAATTCTCTTCCTCTCAAACCCTTAGTCATTGGCTACATCAAATACCAAAGGAATGTGGTATTGATTAATGAGGAAAGTACCCATAATTTTAGTAATAAAAAATTGGCCAACCAACTCCATTATTATGCCCATCCTTGCAATATTTTTAAATTATGGTGGCCAACGAGAATACCATTATACTTTTAGTCATGGCCCATAATTCAACAAATAGTTTTCTCCATAATGTGATGCATTGTGTTGGTGATCTAAGTTGTGAACCCCATATCCCTAAGGTTGGGTAGTCTTCCAAGTGTTAGGGGTGTCAAACTTGGGAAGAGTATCATAGAATCTATGTTTATGTTGGGCAACTTTGGGCCAATTATTGAGGTGGGTCAGACCTCCTTCACTTCTATTTTTTCAAGACCAAGAGGGTTTTCCCTAAGATACTGAATTAATGATAACACTATAAATAAATAATTTTCTTGTTCCACACTATACTCATTACACAACGTATCTACTGGTGTCACAATATAACTATGTACTAGTTTGACAATCAAGGCCACACCTTTTACAACAAAAAAACTTATCATTTATGAGGTTTAATGAAATGGATAAATCTACCCCTACTGATGATTTGCCTTTATACTTGAAAGTTGGAAAAACTACCAAACCATAACTAAAAGAAAGTGATTTTAATAAGTTATTTTGGCGTTGGGGCAATGAGAAGTGGAGTTTACAATAAATTGATGCCTATTCCATTCGAGCAATAGAGTCATCAGATCATTCAAACATGCAACTTGTTGAAATCCAAAAGGGAAACCTTAATGAAGACTCCATGAAGACTATATTTTCCTGAACACATAATTAAACTAGGTTTTACACACACATTCAATGAAATAATTGAATTTGTGGAATATTATATAGTCTACTAAGTAACCCATAGAAAATCTTGCATATTTCTTTTATTGTTTGTGAAGAGACACCATACAAAATCTTGCATATTTCTTTTATTGTTTGTGAAGAGACACCATACAAAATCTTTTACATTTTTTTTACACCCATCTAGTTGGCCAATAGATCACAAATGAACCCAAAAAAAAACATAGTGTCAATGGAGACACTCAAACAAGGTTGATTACACTTTGAATTATTTCTTCTTGAGATTATAATATGTTAATTACACATTTGGGGTGAACCCATATAGTTGAATTACAAAATAGTTGTCTTTTCATTCACTGAAATAAAAGCCCTAGTTGTATGAATATGTTTTCTACCTTTTTCTTCTCCAAATTATTTTATGATCCTCATGAAAATGAAAAAGGATGCATATATATCCCCTCTGCAGGTCACCCACAAATGGGAAGCATGCAAACTTTCACATGGGTTGTAAAAAATCTTGATCTTCCACAACTATAAGCAGTGGCCATGTCATAACGTGAGAAATTTCCATCATTTTTTGTACCGAAAATCAGGTCTAATTGTGTCCTAATGTGCCCATAGTGCATGTGAAACAATATTCCTTCCACAAGCATCACTTCTAGTCATTAATGACATCCACAAAAGGAAAAAAAGTGGTTGAAATCATTTTTGGTGGTTGAGTGAGCCATGGAAGATACATTGATGACATTCAAGGAAGGAAGGAGAGTAGGTGGAAGATGTATGTGGAACCTTACCTTGGAATTTTGGATACCCTAGCCCCTTGTGTGAACATTCTACATGTTAGGATAGAACAATGCAAAATTATGGTGTGTAACTAGAACTTACATTTTACCACCAAACTATATTTGCATAGATATATAGTTGAACTAAACTTGTGGGAAACTCCAATTGAACCAACAAAAGGATTGAATGTCGCCATTGTGGACTGTGAGTGCTTGAGATGGGATGGCGTCATCATGATGTCAACAAAGTGGGATGATGTCAACAAAGTATGGTTTGCAAGAAAATGTAAGTAGGTTGGTTTTATGGGGAAGTTCAATTGAACTGGATAAGAACTCAACTTAAAAGGTTCAATTCAATTGGCCAAGGAATCTTCACAAATGGGTTGATGATGATGCGATCATGATGCAATGATGATGTCACAATGATACGACCTGTGAAAGTTTCAAAGTGAACTAAACTTTGGATTTTAAGGATCGAGTTTAGATGGACACCCAAACTTTTGCAAAACTTTAAAATTGACTTTTATAAAGTGTTGAATGAAAAAAAATCAAGTAAATTGAATAATTCACATTTGAACAAGTAAGTTCATATGAATATCAAAATCTCACAAAATTTAATTAACTTTCCTATTCACACAAACACACAAACAAATTGAATCCAATATAGGGGAGAGGACCCAGTAGTTGTGCATTTTAACTTCACGCTTCAAATTATCCTACATGGAAATTTCAAATCACTCTCAATTTTTTACAACTTATTTGGCAAGTCCCCTACTTATAAGTAAGGTTTCAGGGCCACATCAGCATGTTTTTTGTCAAGGTGTCCAAAAAGACCCAAAAAAAAAAGTGAGACCAATGCTTGTGCATTCACAACATGTTTTATTGAGAGCTGATGTGGAATCACATGATTGGTTGCTTTTTAGATCAAAGGAATACATTTTATTTAATTATTGGTAATCATCATCAACACTAACAACTTTATAGTCACAATTTTTGGTTCAATATTGATAAAAATATTAGACATTCTATAAACAACTACTATCACAACTATTGAAACATGCTCACTTGGATCCTCTCCCATATGTGTCCATGACAAAAACTAACAATATTTAAAGAACAAGAAGCACAAAAGAAAAGAAACACATGGTCTGCACTTTGACCTCAAAAGGTGTGCTCCATACTTTTGTTCAAGAAAACTTAAAACGTTCCCAACAAATATTTACAAAAACCTCGTGTTGATATATGAAAAGGTCCAGATAATAAATCCCTCAATTAGTATGGATGATCTTAGTGCCTTCCATGGAGGATTCAAGAAATTCCCACCTCATGCGAAACGTGCACGGTGAAAACCGTCTGCAATTTGCATATTCGAAAGACCCATTCTTTCTTGACGGCTGTTTTTTTATAGTTTCCAACTGGAATTCAAAGGCTCGATGGCGATGGTCACTTTCCTAATCATTTCTGGTGTTTACCTTGCGCTCCACGATTTTTTGAGGCGTCGCCGATGGAAGCTATAACACCTCCTCCCCCTTTCCTTGCAATCCATACTCCATTCCTCTTTCAGTAATAGAATTCCTGTTAGCAGATTTAAATGGCGGAATTCCGAGATTTTATTCCAATTATGGCGGAGAAATTGGGCGGACCCGGTTTAATGGCGGAGCTGTGTAAAGGGTTTCGTCTACTGGTGGATTCCCGGTTAGGTCTGATTACCGCAGAGAGCATGAGGAAAAATTCGGCAATTTTAGGGGTGGAATCTTTGACAGATTCGGAAATACAGGCGATGGTGCAGGAGGGAGATTTAGACGGCGACGGAGCTCTAAATGAGCACGAATTTTGCGTTCTTATGATTCGACTCAGCCCTTCTTTCATGGCGGAGGCTGAGAATTGGCTGCACAAAGCCCTTGCCCAAGAACTGGGAGAAATACTGAAATAGCTGTAAACATTAAAAATTAAAATTAGAGAATGTTTATTTGCGTATATCTTGTGAAGATTATATTTAAATTCCCATTTTTATCAACACATGGTTTACTGTGTAAAGTGTTAAACGCTGTCACTGTATCATGATGTGAAATATGTTCAGCACTGCTTCCTTTACGGGGCAGTATTCAAAGCCTCTGCATATTTTGGAATTTTCCTCAGTGAATAATTGTGTACTTTTCAAATTATTGCATACCTAAACATTCTAAATAAGGCTTGTTTCAAAATGGTTACAAAATCCATGGAAACACCTTTTTGGAAAAGTTAAAACTTTTTTAAACATGGTTATAAATTTACATTGTAAAATGGTGGTCGGTATGAGTTTTAAACCGTGTATCTTTTTATCTCGACGTTTTCGGAACACTCTTAGTGATCCATCATCACGAAGAAGAAAAGTTATAAAATGGTCGTTAGTTAATTTTTTTTATTTAAAATGTCAATTATCAAAAGATATTACAAAATTAAGGTAAATTATGAATAAGTATAGGTAGTGGTATTAAAAGGTGATGAAGGTGGGTTATTACTCTTAGGCACAACTCATGAAGACCATTTATGAGAGAATTTTAGAGTTGTTCATCTATCCTCATTAACAATTTGATCATGCATTGTCAAGGGGACCAATACATTTTAGCTAGGGAGAGGATTCATCATTGGTAGCCAATTAACAATCTATGCGGACCAATACATTTTAGCTAGGGAGAGGATTCATCATTGGTAGCTGATTAACAATATGTGGGTTCATAATTATTGTTGAATGCATGACTATGGTATGTATTGAAAGCTAGAAATTCCTTATAAGAGAAATAAAATTGACCACACTACATTGAGAGCAATGAAAAATGGCATTGACTATGAGAGTGGCTACCCTTGTGGGCAATCAAAGGAGACATGGTGTGAACACCATCATCAAGAGGAACTCAATTCATAAGTGGTGCACAAAGTGCTCCCCTAGTGGTAAAAAAAATCCTTAAGTGTTGAAACTCAAAAGCCACTTTATCAGGTTGCTCCAAGATTTAAAAATAAAACAAGAAAACCACATTCATTTTAATTGTGTTGTTTTTGAATTTCGATTGTGTTAGAATTGTGAAAAGCCACAAAACCACGAGCCACAGGATCAAACAACAAACAAAGATACCTTCTACGCAAGAGAACTGCAAACAATATATGCAATATTTCTCAACAAGAAAAAGCTACAGAAACAAGAGACTATCAAAAAGATATGAAAGCTCTAGAGATAATTACAATGAGGGTTGAGTGATATATAGGAGCAAAACTCTAAAAACATAAAAGCAATCCTAAGTGTAGTTTAAGTGCATGAGAATAAATTAGGGTAATAATCAATTAAAGATTAACTAATTATTAGCTAATGCATGATTACTCTAACAGATTGTGTGTGATTTTTTTACATCGACGTTTCAGATCACACTTTGTGATCTATCATCAGGGTGATGGAGAGATCAAGAGGATGTGTGGATCATTGAGTATGATTTGAAACATTGATGCAAAAACAAAAAAATGCATAATTGAAATCTAGAAACAACATAATTAAAAACATTATGAATTGTTGAAACCTCATAGCACACATTCATTTTCTTAGTTAATGAGAAGATGCAACCAATATCTTCATCACAAAAAATATATTTATTTTTGGATTTTCAAATTTAAAAAAGAATATCAAACATAAAAAATTCTCAAGTCTAGCAATATAAGAAGGCTATAAGGTCATATCCTCTAGTATAAAAACTCTCAAAGAAGAAAAGTGGAAATGAAAAGGCTCCTACAAGTTGTGAATCCATTCCCAGGGGGACTATACACAAGGACAAATCCAAAAGGAATGCTTAAAAGTCTCGATTGTATTATAGTTGGAGCATTTGGTTAAAACACTACCCAAATGAACTAGCCTTTGGCCTAAAGGTGGTCCTTAATAGTATAAATATCATAAAAAGAAGGAAATTGTAGGCTTGAACATGGCTTACCCAATTCTTTGAAGTCTATAGAGCCATGTGCAAGGGGAAGACGTTAATGTCTCCAATGTACGTTAAGCTTAGTAAGAACTAGGGAAAAAGGGTCAATCACTTTGTAAAGCAATCCATGAGTGAACTTCCTAAAGGCTATATCATGATTAAACTATCAATCTTTCCACCAAGCATGTGGAGGTTGAAGTCCTAGGTTGTGTAGCATGACATTAGAGGTGAGCTCTTGAACTCTTAGATTAAATGACAAATTTAAGTCTAAAATCTTAAACTTATGTTGCAAGGTTTACTGAGGGTCCAATCTCTAGAAGATATAAGATCCTTTATGGTGTGAATTCCTTTGCAAAAAATTCGTAGAGTTTTGATCCCTAGAGTCTTCTAGCCAAAGGAAAGTTGAAAGAATTAATAATGGGAGACCATTAAAGACTTCAATTATTGAAGGATACACTAGCCTTGAAATCATCGCCAAACCACTTGAGAAGGATTTTACATTCTCAAAATCTTTCCAAATGCTTTAAGAAACAAATGGACCTTTGGTTTTAACTAGAGTTAAAGTAATGAGAAGTGGATAGAAACCAATGCATTTCAAATTCTTCTTTCCATAAGAGATATATTCCTTAATATAATGCTTGAGAAGAGCCTTCTAGGTTTTAAAGCATTTGGTAGTTCTAATAACCCACTTAGCACAAAGGGCTTGGTTCTATCTACAAATATCAATAACTTTCATACCACCTTTTTCCTAGGGAAGGCAACAAATATCCAAAGCAACTCTATGGGAAGCATGAGAGTATTCCCATTGGCCCACAAAGAATATCTTAAAATCTTGGTTAATTAGTCATAGGTAACTTTAGAAGGAGCTCAATAGGAAGAGTAATTCACATGAATAGATTTGGAATTTCCCTACTACACAAAGAGGCTTCAAGATCCAAAAAGAGGTTTTTTCCATAGAATTGGCATATTGTTGGAGCACAACAAGAGAACTTCAAATGCAAAGGGATTTCCTAGAAACTTAGACGAAAATTTGACATCTCTTTTTCAATCCACTTTCATTGAAAAATTTACAACCAAGGAGGAATAAGAAAAGGAATTTATCTATAAGACTACATATTATTCCACTATAAGATCCAAAATCTAGATAAAAGGTGTTGCGACAAGCCATGACCTTGTGCAAAGAATTGTATTGCCCAACCACCATAAGGAATGAGTCATTTACAAAGTGACTGTCAGTAATTTGTTGCAAAGAAGGGAGGGAAATATACAAGTGACCAAATCAAGCAAAGATTTATGTGCTAGTAGGTAGACTAAAACTTCCACTATTAATGCATTTAAAGAATGAATCAATGGATAATATTATATGATAAAACAAAAAATGCCAAAGCTCTTGAAGACTAAACCATTAATAGCCAAATAAGATGAAACATTAGAAAATAAAGTTTGAAAAACTTAGATAAAAAATCCTTCAAATCCAAGAGCTTTGACCATAACAAGAATGAAATTCCACTCTATGAGGTCATCTAGGCATTCTTAAAATCCAATTTCCAAAATAAATTTATATAAAATCCCTAGCTCATTCTATACCTTCCCAAAGAAAAACAATATTATCAAGGATTTAATAGGTTTGAATGAAGCCTTTAGTCCCATTAAACAACACATAATAGGTAGCAACCATGCAAAGCAATAGCATTGGCCAAATATTGTAAGAAACATTTAACAATGTATCAGGTTACCAACTAGAGATGAAATTTCGCTCACCAACTTTGGGAATAAATTTCATAATACCACAATTGATCAAGTGTCTTAGAGAACCATTTTGGATAGCTTGTTTATAAACATGGAGCAATTTTAGTCTTATGATATGCCAAGTGGCTTTGTAAAACTTAAAAAGAAACTCATCTATGCCAAATTTTATGTCATCAACCATGTTTAGCCAAGTGCTATGTCATCGGCGTGTTTATTAGCATGCCATATAGCTCCCCTAAAGTAAGTAATTATCATAGAACATGTTATTCAAATGATCAAGCTTGATAGAAGCCACATTTAGATATTGTTGAAACGTATAATAAATCTCTTATGAATCATTATACTCTTGAAACACTAGCCTATAATGATCCAAAAAGGCATGAGAGATATTAGGGAGAGATGAAATCTTCTCAACCTCAATCTTAAAATCCTTAATGTAAGAGCAAGCTTGTTTAATACATAGGGACTTAAATTTCCTTTAAGGCTTTGCCTCCCACATTAAGATTACTTGGCCCTATGCACATCAACATTATTAAGATGGCACCAAATCATGACAATGTAGGTTAGTAATTGTAAATTATAAGGTTGACTCAAGCTCACTAGAGACTTGAGAAAATTCCTTACTCATAATAGCTTTAGTGTACTTGCAAACATTGGTAAATTGTTTGTCATGTTAGAGTAATCATGCATTTGCTAATAATTAATTAATCTTTAATTGATTATTATGCTAATTTATTTCATGCACTTAATCTAAACTTAGGAGTGTTTTTTTTTAACTCGAGTGAGCTTATATTAGATCATTTTGTCTCATCACACAAGATGATGACACTTGTCATGATCTAATCCCTTTTTATCATTTAGGGTTTCTCCTATAAAGCACTTACCCTCATTGTATTATCTCTCAATCTCCTTGAAGACTCTTGAGGTTCATTTTGTAAGTATTTTCTTTTTGAGGATATAGAAAATCATTATTTGCAACTCTCTTTGCATGGAAGGTGTTTTTGTTTGTTGTTTGATCTTGTGACTCATGTATATTCAAAATTTTAACATGGTCTTAGAGCATAGATTCAGCGAACCCCTTCTAAATTTTTTAGGTTTTCTTCTTCAATTGGGGTTATAAGAGCAATTCTAGAATCTTCATTGCTATTTTTGTAATTTTTGAAGTTGGAAATGGAATGTTAGAAATCCAACACCACAATATCATTCTTTCAAGACCAGATCTCTAGGGGCATAAATTTTAGCAACCCCATCATTCTCCCAGTAATATCAAGGGATTTCTGGACAACGAGGTAGTTCAGCTTCCCCAATAGAGGTAATAATAAATAGGTGTAAATTAAAAGAAAATAGCATGCACATGTTGCAATGGTCATCCTCATATGAGGTGATGAGATGAAAGGCTTGAGACCAAAAAATCTTAAAGGATACTTGGAACCAAATATCCTATAACTTTTATTTACTATAGATAAATGATATGAAATATAGACCCAAATGCTAAAAGATAGTCTATATAGATAACCTATGGGAAAGTTTTCTAATGACTATAAATTTTGAAGAGATAAAATTCATATGGAGGTATCCTCTATAGAGTGCTTTGACTAGTAATCATCATCATTTGTAAATCCTTCAAGTTAGTTTCCTTAAAAATGTAATTGGTTTGGAAAAATAAAATATCTAAGTAAAATAGAGAGGAATTTACCACTAATTCTCTCACTTCTATGGATCATTATCACTAGAAAGAGTATGTGAGTTCCTAGAGGGTTAATACTTGTAAGATATGTTGCAATTTGTATGAAGCATCTATAACTGATTCTCTCAACCAAAATTTGAGATGATAAAATACAATATGGTTTAGAAGAAAGTAGCACTATGTTACTTCTGGCCAAAAGCGTGGTCATAGAATTACAAATATACTAGGGTTTAGGTAGAGGATTATTGACCTTAGGTTTCTTAGCAATCATTATTTTCTTACCACTTACAATCAACCAATCATTCTCTTGGGATAAGGGAGTAGAAGACTCAACAACCAACATAGGAGCCATCTTGTGCATGAGTAGATAATCCTTTATTTTATGGTTTGGTGCTCAACACCAAAAATAGGTGTTTAGAAAATTAATATAGGTCAACTTCTATAAAAATTTCCAACGACTAACCTAAATATTTATAAATTGATTGTTGTTAGATATGAGCTCCCCTCTACAAACACCCTTTTGTGGAGTCAAGTAGTGAAAAAAATCCTTCATAAAAAATAAAATATCCAAGCATGACTAAATAATTTGTTCCAATATAAATGACCATATAAGTCTAAGGATCCTAGGAAACTCAACCCACATAAGAACCCTAAGGTATGATTGATTAGATACTTTAAATCCATGGTCTAATGAGAAAGCGCCAACAAGATGTTCCTCATTGACTAATAAATAGACCAATTAAGTAGCATATTAATCTATTGAGAGTTATGAAAAGTAAAATAAAAATATCTCTTGGATAAATTCTTGATTTAGACAACTCAATGTTGTGGGTCTCCCACAAATTCTTGACCCAAGCGAGAATATATTATTTGAGGGGATACAACTCACATAACCAATAAGGCTAAAAAATTTATACTAGTTGCACATAAATTCAACATCGCTAGTAAAAACGACATCAAACTCATAGGAAAAACCTCATTGTAGACTTTGTGGACAAAATTCCAAGCTCACTTTGGAGCCACCTTTGTTGCCCAATTCAACAATTGTCATAGAAGACATGGCTTTGGTAATTTTAATTTATCTATGTTATCTAAGGGTGGAGCAAACCGAAAATTAAATTCATGGGCACTCTATAAAATCCCACAAATGCATTATATCATAGGTGATACCAAAGGAAAATCCTGGTTATACATAAAAATGGACCATAAAAGGTTGCACTATAACAATATCCACACACAAAAAATAGTCCCCCTCCATATAAATTAAGGTCAAATAAAACTCGCGTATTTTAAAAATCTCTCAAATACAAACTCTATATTTAAAGTATTTATGTGGGATTGTGTAATATTTATTTAGGGGCCATGACTACAAAATGTATAACCCAACTTTTTAAGTTCCAATTTATTGGTTTCAATTTTTGTATTTAATAATATCACAAAACACAAGAGGATAATAAGGAAATTTATAACATTCTTTATACATGTGTTGTTGGAAATCTAATGTATATTATTGTTTGTATTTAACTAGACATTACCCATGCAATGGGAGTTTTAAATAGATATATGTCAAATCCAAGGAAATAACATTAGACTATTGTAAAGAGGGTCTTTAGATATTTCAATCTACAACCAAGGAAAATCCTAGATAAATAGTTCAGATGTACAAGGCTTTGTTGATATCGATTGGGCTATAGCTATCAATTCTTTAAAATCTACAAGTGGTTATGTGTTTGTTTTATCTATTAGAGAGATGGATTGGATGAACAAGAGGAAAGAAATGGTTACCCTTTCAACTATAAAATTTGAGTACATATAAACAACCCATATATACAACAATGTTGTAAAATTACACATGTGTTCAGATGATTTTTTATTGAAAAAAATATAAGGACAGATTGCAACAATCAAAGTGTGATATGTTTGGTGAATAAATAAGCTACTAGTTTAAGTTGTATGCATATAAGGCAAGAAAATTGGGATTGTGCTCTGTAGTGTAGAAAATTGTTTACCTTTACAATCTTAGATTATGTTTGGATCCCTTAATTTATTGGACTTAATTAAGCTTCTAATTTTCCAAATTATACATCCCAAAGCCTTATTCTTCTCATTTTCGAAAAGGGGGACCAACATTAAAAAATGCATCCAATTATTAGTTTGCCTTGGATCATGTGTGTCTTGGAGTTATAGGCTAGGAGCCATTCACCCATGGGTGAATGGGTCCCCTTTATGAGCCAGGACACAATTTAAAATATGCTTTTGGCAGCATTTTAATGCAAAATTCAAATTGGAAGTGCCAACTTTTGGAATCTATTTTTTAGGAAATCGAATAAACACCTATAAATACAGTCTTTTTATCATTTGAAATCTAAGTGATTTCATCAAGACATCCTATTGAAAAAATATTATCAGGAGCATTCAAGAGAAGCATTATCAATCATTTGTAGCAACAATCAAGATCCTAACATCATGTCAAAGTTTATGTGTGTTCATGTTATCCTTTGAAGGCTAACATATGTTGTAGGTCTTCAAGCATCAAAGCATTCAAGCAAAGTCTATCAAGAAAGATCTATTCCCTTGAAGAGATGTATTTGTCTCTAGTTCTTAAAGGAAGCAATTGAAGGGTGGTGAGCTGCAACAATTGTGTTCATCCATCATTTTCTTCCTTTTCTATTGAGGTTTTCATCATTGACATCTTTTCCATTGTGGAAGTGGGAACACTTTTCACCAAGTTTTACTGAGGCAAACCCCTATATGGCATCACCATTTTTCCCTCTTTGTGTATGTGTAGTTTATAGGTTGAAGAAGGACTGAAGATATATTGAAGAGAAATTTTGCATTGTTGTATTTGTTGTCATCATTTTTGTTACCATAGAAACTAAGTTGTAGAGTTTATTTCCAACATTTTGACAGGTTTACAACCAGAAATCATAGACTCGGATCTAGCACTAAAGGACTATAAAAATCATTTTTTTGAAGACCTAACTGATACCCATTCGCCCAGGGGAAAATGAGTCCCTTTGCACATCTCAAAACAAGATTTTGGTGATAGGTACATTCTCTCAGACCCCTCCTAGATATGCGTGCAAAGAGTTGTTACAATATTTGTACTTTTAGGAATTTGCATTTTACACATTAGGTCTTGTAGTTTAATTAGTTTAATCACTTCAAATTATTTCAATTCATTTCTAGGTCTTTTCTAATGTCCCAAGGAAAGAGTTCCAAGTCTGATTGGCTCACCATTAAGGTTGAAAGTCAATATTTACACTTTGTTGATCTCTCTCCTAATAAAATTAATAGAAAAAGGAAAATCCCCTCAACCCAATTGATTATAGGTTCTATGCACTTAGGGCCTAGAATCCCTTTTTCAATATTTCAAGTTCATTTGGTATATATATATATATATATATAATACATGCATATGTGTGTATTTGTAGCCTAAATACTATAATTACGTTCAAAATTCCACATATCATATAATAAACAAAACCAAAATAAAAAATGGATGCATTTCTTCATTGTTAATCTATCAAACTCAAATGTCATGATATATATTCAGTGTTCAATATTAAAATAATAAAATAAAAAACCAATGTTAGATGGCACTTCATCAAGATGATGATGATCATCATTGACATTACATGATGTAAGTAAATTAGAAGAGTCACAAGTAGTTCTAGTGACACTTGCACTGAAAGTATGTTGATAGCCATCTAAAAAAATTTGGGAAGTGGAAGCATTCAAGTTAATATGCCATGTCTCTATATCCCTCAACTTTGTTACCCTTGTAGTAATTGTGTTTGTATGAGAGAATATGTGAATTAGAATGCACATACACTAACTTTGCATTTTTTTTAATTGGTTGTGCTTTACTGAGTCAATGAAGGAATATGTCTTCCACTTCCACTTCCACTTAAGTGAAGTCAAACTAGAAACCTACTGAGGAAAATTTAAAGAGTAAGAGTTATAAAATGTATATGAAACTTTAAATTTTAAAATGTTTGAGATAAAAAAATAAAAATAAAAAATACTTGTAATAAAAATGTGATTGTAAAATCTATGTGTTCGGACGCTTGGTTGTAAATATACCACCAATTATGAACATGTTTTTATAATCATACCATAGAAATAAAAAATACTTTGACCATTGGAGTGTCTAAAATTACTAGTCATTTATCACTACATCTTCTAAATCTATGTATGGTGCAAATACTTGCTTGTACCCTTCACTAAATCCCAAATATATTTGTGGTGCAACCCTTGTTAGAAAAAAATGATTTCAACGTTGTAATATTATGAAGTCAATGCAAAGGAAGAAATATATAGTATGATGGACATTTTGATATATTCATCAACAATAATTTTTTGCATTTATTTGAGGAAAGTTTCTTCAATATCTTGATCTTTCTCATTTATAATAGTTTTGTTCTTCTCAATCATTAAGTAAATGTCATTGTATAACTTTTCCAAACATGGCTTATCTATGTTTGCATAATGGATCGTACTCAATATGGGCTCAATGAAACTAATATATTCCAGACAATCCCACCAAGTGCCATATAGGTCATCCACTTAATATTTGATACATTATCACTATATAATTGACTCCATATAGACCAAATTTGGTTGGTAACCATGCTAGGAAGTATCTTTGGAACCTTCATAATCCATCTCAAGTCAATTATGTTATCATTGAATTGGACCTCAATAACCTATTCCAAAATAAATATTAAAAAACTAAAACAAAGAAGGAAATATATTTTATTTAAAAAAATAATTTCTAAAATGAAACCTAAAATTTTATAGTGTTTTACCTACCATTAGCAACTTTAATTTTGAGAATTTTCTAACTATTCCTTGTGACATGTGGTAGTTAGAGATGAAAATTTGGACCTATTCAATCACATAAACCTATTTGATCTAACCAATTTTTTTGTCAATCTTTTCTAGCATAAAGTTGAGCAAGTGAACAACACAAGGTGTCTACAAGATGTGTGAGTAATTTGTATCAACCAATGTTCTAGCTATTCTATATTTTTTTCTTGTTACTCATTATGATTTGGATAACATTATTAAGCTCCACTTCCTCAATGAGGCCTCTAATAATGTCACTAATAAAAATGTGCATCCTATATTTTCCCCTCATTATTCATGGTTGTAAAAAATATCGCACAATCAAGGATACTACAATTATATTGATCAAGGGTCAAATTTTGGCATCTTCAAATCTATTAGAAATGATAGGCACCCCTATCTCTTTCCACAAAAATCTAATGGGATTTAATGAATCTTCTATTTGTTTCACCTCTCTTCCCAATAATTTTCTACATATCTTCTCATAACACAACACTTTTATCTTCTTCCAGCCTCATTAATTTTTCTTATCATCACTTGCTAAAAATGGAGCATTCTATAAGCTTGATGCATGCACTTCTAAGTGCACAATATTACTTTTATGAAAATAAAGTTTTTCGAAGAGGTGAGAGTTTCATCTTCAACAGATGGTCATGGCTCTGTGTACCCAAGGGTGCTCTTTCTTCTGAATCAAAGTTACCAATAGAGAAAACTATGTAATGGCACCAAAGACTTGTCCACATTAGAGAAAAGGGTCTAAGGACCTTGAAAAATAAAAACCTTGTTGAAGGGTTGTCTAGTTGTAATATTGAATTTTATTTTTGTGAGCATTGCATTTATGGAAAACAAAACCATGTTCAATTTTACACGAGTTCTCATAAATCTTATGTTGTATTGGATCTTATTCATACTAATGTGTTTAGTCATGTAGATGTTCCTTCAATTGGTAAATCCACATATTATGTTTCATTTATTGGTGATTATAGTAGGACATGTGTGTATTTTCTAAGAGTAAATTTGAAGTTTTTAGTTGATTTAAAGAATTTAAAGCAATGGTTGAGATGCAGAATAGAAAGAAAATAAAGTGTTTGAGCATTGATAATGGCAGCGAATTTTGCTCTAACAATTTTGATAGATTATGTAAAGATTGTGGTATAAATAGAAAAAAGATAATTATATATTCTCCACAACATAATGGAGTTACAAAAAGAATAAACATGACACTGATGAAGAATGTTAGGAGTATGTTAATTGGTGTTGGTCTAGAAAAAAGGTTTTGGGTTGAAGTTGCTTCCACTGCTTGTTACCTGATTAATAGGTCTCCCACATCAACTCTTGTTGATAAGACGCCTATAGAGGTCGGGTTACAAGACTTCATTAAGACATCTTAGAGTTTTTGGTTGTGAGGCATATGCACATGTATCAAAGGAGAAGCGAACAAAGTTGGAAAAAAAGGATGTGAAATGTATCTTCATTAGATACAATTATGGTGTGAAAGGATACAAGCTTTGGGATCTTATTGCACAAAAGGTAATATTTAGTAGAAGTGTTATTTTTAGAGAAACTAAGCCTTCTTTTGTTACGTTGCAACTAAAACAAAGTAAATAGGAAGATGTGATTAAACTTCCTTCTACACTTAAGAAAGTTGAATTGAGGCCCATGGATAGACAAGAAGTTGAGGAGAGCTCATGTAGCTCTGAATCTTTAGAAGAGGAGGAAGAACCTCCAACTCAGCTTGGTTGTAAGTCTACAAGGCATAGACAACCACCTGAAAGGTATTCAGTTGATGATTGAAGATGTATTTTTGCTTTGACTACTAACATGGATGAGCTCATATCATTAGAAGAGGCATTAGGTATGAATGATGTAGAATCTTGGAAGATTTTTATGGGTGAAGAAATGTTAGCTTTGAAAAAGAATGATACATGGGATCTTGTACCTATTTCTTGAAGGAAGAAAACCTATTGGTTGCAAATGGGTGTTCAAGAAAAAGATTGGTTTAGATGGAGATATTGAGAAGTACAAATAAAGGTTGGTTGTAAAAGGTTACTCTCAAGTTGAGGGTGTTGATTATGGTGAGATATTTTCTCCTGTTGCAAAAGTGACATCCATTAGATTTTTACTTTATATTGTGACTACTTATGATTTAGAGATTAAACAAATGAATGTGAAAACTGATTTCCTTCATGGTGACTTGGAGGAGGATATTTATATGACACAGCCAGAGCACTACATGGTGAAAGGTAAAAGTAAATTGGTTTGTAAATTGAAGAAATCTTTGTATAGCATAAAAAAAAAGTCATAAGATGTGGTACCAAAAATTTGATACATATGTGTTGAGTTTGGGATTTGAGTGTTCTAAATAAAATCATTGTGTTTACTATAAAACTAATGGTGATTGTTTCCTGTTTATTGCATTATATGTTGATGACATGTTATTTATTGGTAAAGGGAAAGGTGTGATTTCAAAACTGAATCTCAACTTGCTGCTAAATTTGAAATGGAAGATCTTGGTGCATCCAAACACATTCTTGGGATGGAAATTAAAAGAGATAGAGTGAACAAAAATCTATGGCTTGGCCAAAGTAAGTATGTCAATTCAATTTTATAGAGGTTTGATATGTAGGATTGTAGACCATTGTGTGCTCCTGTTTCAACTAGAACTAAGTTATCTATTTTAGATTGTCCAACATCCCCAACTAGAGATGGAAGACATGAGCAGAGTGCATTACCAGAGTGTAGTTGGAAGTTTGATGTATGTTATGGTTCATACTACACTAGACATTACCCAAGCAGTTGGAGTTCTTTCTAGATATATGTCTAATCCCGGTAGAGTTCATTAGGATGCAGTTAAAAGAGTCTTTAGATATTTCTGTAGTACCTCTGAGTATTCCTTGTGTTATCATAGTAATATGGCTAAAGATGAGATTTCCCTTGATATTCATGGTTATGTGGATTCAGATTGGTCAGGTGATGTTGATATTAGATGATCCACCAGTGTTTATGTGTTTACTTTATTTGGTGGTGCAATTAGTTGGATGAGTAAGCGACATACTATGGTTGTTTTATCCACTATTGAAGCAAAGTATATGGAAGCTACTCATGTTTGTAAAGAAGTCATTTGGCTTAAGAGACTGTGTTAAGATATTGGAATAAAACAAGGTGCAATGATAATTTATTGCGACAATCCAAGTGTGATATGTCTAGCTAAGAACCTGATATTTCATTCCAAGACCAAGCACATTGATGTACAGTATCATTTTGTTAGAGATATGGTCAAAGATGATAGGGTGAAGCTGGCTAAGGTAGAGACTTTGATGAATGTTGTTGATTCTTTAACTAAGCTTGTGAGAACAAAAAACTTCATATGGTGTTCAGAGTTTATGGGCCTTTCGACCCCTAGCAATTAAGAGATGATGTTTATACTCCCTCTCCTTGCTCTTGCAAGGTGTTCAACAAGTGGGAGATTTGTTGGGAAAATGTGCCTTAACCTTGCAATTACATAAGGTACTATTGATACATCAGTGTGGGGGGGGTACCCCCCTATGAGGGGTTCGAGGGGATCATCCCCCTAATGGGGAGTCTAAGGGCTACACATCCTAGCGAGGGCTCTAGGGCAGTCCCCCTGAAAACCAAAATTTATGTATATTTTATTATTGTAAATTTGGACCGTTCATTATTAGGTCTCAGATCTGACGATAGTTATTTTGTTGGCTTGTCTTGCCTAAAAGGAAACCCTATTTTATGAGCGAGTTGTATTACGGTTGTGTATTGTGATTTATTATGAGAGTCTAATAGCAGTCGTGTTTCCTCTAGATCTTTGGTTGGTGATACTCATGCGAGAAGCTTTCTTTGCAAGTATATTGTAATCTTTGTGATTTCTAAATAATATATTGGGTGGCTTTTGGAGTGTGGATTTTTTTCTCTCGAAAGGGTTTTCCCCACGTAAATCACTATGTTGTGGTATGCATGATATTTATGTTTATTTGTGTTTAAGTTTTTGTAACTGTTGAAAAGATCTGTAAAGTTTTGCATTATTCTCCTCTCAAGGTTAGTGTAGGAAGTTGTTCCACTACCATAGCTTCCTTACATGCGATATCAGAGTCTAATCACCTTTGGTTTTAGTTGTGGGTTGTTGGGTTTTTTTTTAGATAATCTAGATTTGAGTGGGAACTTGTGTAGAAAACACTTTATGACCTTGTTGCAAAAAATTTCAGATGGCAAGTTTATCAAGGAGAATAGAGGTGGATAATTTTACTGGAAATAATTTTGAGATGTGGAAGCTAAAGATGGAGGGTCTGTTAATAGATCAAGATCTGTGGGATTATGTTGATGAGAAATTTTCAAGGCCTGTAGATACTACTTTGGCTACTTAATATGATTTTATGGACCATAAAGCCAAGGGTCTAATCAGATTGTGCTTGATAGAATTTGTTTTAATTAATTTCCATGGAGGGAACTTTGCATAGAAACTATGGAAGAAACTTTGTGAGATGTATCAAGCCAAATCTTTAGTGAACTACTACTTCATCATTCTATAATATAGCTACAAATTGTTGTATCATAACCTTGTTATATTCTGTCAACTTCAAGAAGTATTCTAACCATCCAAATTGTCTAAAAATAGGTAACACTAGCCTTTCTTCCGACAGTCGAGTGTGTGTAGATGGTTCTCTTTGAATTATGTCACCACCCATTGTGACAGTCTGCTATGTTTTTCCCAAATTCTATGTCTATCACTTTAACCACACCAATCCTTTTCTATTTGTATGCTTGTGTTCCCCAATTTTAGCTGCCTCTAACTCTTCTTCTTTCCCTCTGAGCTTGGATTGTATAAAAAATGGGGGAAAACATAATGTAAAAGGGTTGCATAAAGTTTTTGGTTTTTGAAAATCAAGAAAATGAAGAGTACTTCTCCCCCCAACTAAAGGTATTAAGTGTTTGCACTTAATTGTATGGTTCTTGATGGAGGGTGAAATGATATGTAGTGGAAATATCAAAATAGATATGAAACATGCAAGATTTTAATATGGAAACATGTAGAAAAGAAAGTTTCATCTATGATAATTATGAAAAATAAATATGTGTACCTGTAGAAGTGTAGTGAACTAAAACTTAGCTCGTGTGAATTTGATTAGTACTTCACATAATGAGATATGATGTGAATGTTCTTAATTGCAATTGGAAATGAATGATATGATTGCATCGTGTGTGGTAAATGATAGTTTGGAAAGGCTACAAGATGTACGGGTGATGGAATGTGAAATGAACTGCATAGTGCATGGAAGTAGAAAAAAGGTGATATGAATGTTATGTGGGAATAGGTGGATTAAGCTACATGTGAAATGAAATATGTAAGGCTACATGTGTGGATGGATAAAGGTGGTCATAATGTATTTGCAATTAATTCTATTGGAATTTTGAAATTTTTGCCAGACAAGTGTTACGACTTTCTTCAATAACAAGTCCCTTTCTGAATTTTATCTCTGTTAGATGTGAAGCTATAGATTCCTACTACATTACAAACCAAGCTTGAAAATGATTGTTGATTTTTGTCACTTGTGTAGTGTGTGCTTGTGAAATGTGTTAGAAATTATACTTGAGTGACATCAGTGAGTGAGTTGTGTATCTCATCTACTAAGTCATATGTAGAACTTGTAGTCTTTATTGTCGAATCTTTGAGGTTTGGTGCAATGTCTTTATTAGTCACTCTCTGGTCCATATTTGTGCATTAATGAAAGAAGGAATTCATCCTTTTGCACTAGATTTTTGTAAATTTTTAGTCTGTGGCCATTAACCAGTAGTGAAAATTTGACTGCATCAATTGTCTGTAGTTACACTGTCCCATTTGGGAATATATGTTGTATCTCATATGGACCTAACCATCTTGTATGTAACTTTCCTTTGTAGTCCTTGTATCTTGAGTCATAGAGCAAAGCCCAATCACCTACATTGAATTCATTGGTTTTGATGAGTTGTTCATGCCATCTAACTCTTATATTTTTTAACAACCTTAATGTGGTGCATAGGTTCCATCCTTATTTCATCTAATGCATTCAAATTGTGTAATCTCTCTTTTTTTGTTGTAATCAAGTCCATGTCTAGTGCAATTGTTGTCCTCAGTGTTTTATACCCAAATTCAATAGGAAGTATTGCTTTCTTTCCATACACCAACTCATATGGTGTAAACCCTGTTGTTGTCTTCCAATTTGTCCTATACGTCCATACTGACTCAAGCAACCCAACTGCCCAATCTTTCCTATGAATTTGCATTATTTTGGTTAGAATGTTTTCAATTTCCCTTTTTTTTACTTCCATCTGCCCATTGGCTTGAGGGTGGTAGGGTGTGGACTTCCTACATCTAATCTCATACTCTTGAGAAAATTTGGTGATCAGTTCTAATGTAAACTGGTGTCCTTGATCTATGAAAATTTCTCTTGGCACTCCATACCTTGTAAATATATCTTCATATAGAAATTTTTCCATGTTTCCATCTCTTGCAAACTACAAACCTTTAACTTCTACCCACTTTGTGAGGTAATCTGTGCAAACTAGTATGTATTTCTTATTGTTTGATGTTGGTGATATGGGGCCAATGAAGTCTAATCCCCATTTATCAAATGGTGCTTTTGCTAATTGTGGCTGCAATGGAATTTCATATGTACTTGTTGGATTTCCCATTCTCTAACACCTATCATAGCTCCTGGTGTACTTTACTACATCCTTATGAAGTGTTGGCCAATAATAGCCAATGGTGAGAATCTTAAGTGTTGTCCTCTTTGTTCTAAAGTGTCCCCCATAAGATTCATCATGGCATGCTTTTAGGATATCATAGACCTCATCTTCTTTGATGTGCCTCCTCAAAATGTTATTTGGGTCTGTGTAGATAAGTAACCAGTTATCCATGAGTAGGGAAAACTCTTGTGAACCAATTGTCTCTTTTCTTTAGGTGAGAAATGAGGTGGTGTATGTCTTGATACTAGATAGTTGGCAATATCAAAAAACCAAGGTGTGTGCAAAGATAGAGAAAATAAATTCTCATTTAGAAAAGAATCATCAACATCTTATGTTGATTGAGTTGGTAGTTTGGATAGAAAATTTTCCACAACTACATTTTCTTTACTTGTCTTATCCACTATGGTGATGTCAAATTCTTGGAGTAATAACAACCATATGACAAGTCTGCCACCAACCACTAGTTTATTCATTAGATACCTTATTGTTGTGTGATCAATGTGTATGAACATTGGATATCCTGTGATGTAGTGCTTGAACTTGTTTATTGCATAAACAATTGCCAACATCTATTTCTCTATCATTGTATAATTGAGTTTTTCCCCTTGTAGATTCTTGTTGATGTAATAAATGGCACTCTTTGTTGCCTTCCTTCTGTCAAGCACTTCCCCTATAGAAAAATCAAAAGCATTTGTTGGATGTGGAAAGGTAAGGTTCAATTTGGTCCTCTCAATAAAAGTGCTTTAGTTAATGCTACCTTGAGTGCTTCAAAAGAGTGTTGACAAGCAACTATCCACTCAAATTTTGCATCTTTTGTGAGTAAAAAAAATAGTGGGGTTGCAACTTTTCTAAAGTCTCAAATGAATCTCCTATAGTGCCTAGCATGTCCTACAAAATTTCTAACATCTTTTTTCCTTTGAGGCGCATGGATTGTTGAGATCACTTCAATTTTATTGGGATCCACTTGAATTCCATCAATTGACACAAAATGTCCTAGTACAATTCATTTTGTCATCATCATGAAACATTGTTCATGTCTCAGGGATAATTTGTGTTCTTGACACCTTTTTTGGACCTTCTCTAGGTTTCCAATTGTTTCATCATATGCATCCCCATAAGTTGTGAAATCATCCATGTAGGCTTCCATGGAATCATGTGCAAAATCTAACAATATACTTAGCACTATCCTTTGGAAAGTGGTTGGAGCACTACATAACCCAAATGGTAGGACATAATAAGCATATATTCCCCAAGGGCATGTGAAGGTTGTTTGTTCTGGTCTTTTGAAGCTATCTTAATTTGGTTATAGCCACTGAATCCATCTAGAAAGGAGTACTTTTTACCTACTAGTGAATCAAATACTTGGTCAATAAATGGTAGTGGAAAGTCGTCTTTCCTGGTGGTTGCATCTAATTCTTTATAATCCACACACACTGTCCACTTTCCTCCTTTCTTTGGAACAATTATTAGAGGTGACATCGATTGATGGTCAGAAATAGGATAGATGAAGCATATATCAAGCAATTTTTAAAATTTTGTTTTAACAGTCTCTAAGTGTAGCGTTCATTATCCTTTGGGGTTTCCTTATGAGTTTGAAACCATCATTGATGTATATCCTGTGCATACATAAGTTTGAGTCAATCTCCTTCATGTCATGGTAATCCCATGCAAAGGTCAATGTGTGTGCCTTCAACATAGGGGTTAGTGAGGTATGTTGTGCAGTAGTTAATTCACTACTAACATTCAATGTTTCACTTAGCATAATTTCCAAAGTCTTGGATGTTGTTTGAACTGATGAGAGGTCAATTCCTCCTTTGTTTGGGACACATTGTTGTGGTAGAAAAGTATGAAAATTTTGGGAGATTGAATCAGAGGAAATGGCAGGGATCACATTGTGTAGGGGATCTTGTAGATATGTTAAGCAGTCTTGTTGTTGTAGGACCCTACCATAGTTATTATGTAGTTTTCTATTAACTCATCCTCATCTTGGTTGTTTAACAAAGGTTTGTGTTCAATAGTCATTAGGGTTTGCAAGGAGTATTGGCCTTCCTCATCTAGGGTAGGCCAAATGGTTTGCTCTAAGTTTACATGTGGTTGGGTTGGCAGATAAAGGACTAATTTCTTAGTCACATTTCCATTTGAGATAATCATATTTCTAGACCTACAACCTATAAATGCATCTGTTGTTGCCAACTATGGTCTTCCTAAAATGAGATGATAGCCTGCAAGGTTAGATTTTGGTTGCAATACCATGAAATCTATAGGGTTGAATCCTATGTTATGACCAGTCTTCAATGATTCCCTCAGGTTTAACTGTTGACCTATCTACTAACTGTAGGACAGTGGGTGTAGGTCTAAGGTCTATTAACTGTAATAGTTGAATTATTTCCTTGGTCATCGCATTAATAGTTTCTCCCAAGTCAATCAAGGTGTTTTTAATGAGAGTTCCATTTATCTTTACATCTACTACAGGACTCCTAAGATCTGCATACTTGGGAACAGTTGTGTTTCCCAACATGATGTCTGCAAGTTTTCCTAAGACATGCACAGTCTGTGGGTCTTTTCACTTCCTTCCTGGCTTTTTAAGGAAAATTTATCTCACTATTTTAGTATAAATGGGAACCTCCTTGATGGCTTGGATAAGGGGTGTCTTGATACAAACATCCTTAATTTGTGCTAGTAGGTCAGTTTCAACTTGTGTTTGATACCTTTGAATTGCTAATCTTTCAAGTAATGGAGCCTCTAGACTTGAATTGGTTTGGTTAACCTAATTTGACTTAGGCTCCTTAGGTGGATTGTCCAAGGTCTCTTCTTGTGGTTCCTCATCAACCAATTCAGTGATATGAGGAAGTGAAGGACCAGCCAACAATTTTCCTGATATAAGGTGGAATCACTCACCTCTACCCCATAAGTAGGGCATTGAATAACTTTGTTAGTATAGGTCTGTTGAACATGCTTGTTATTGGGGTTAGGTGCAGGTTGGGCTAGTAGTTGAGGTGCTCTAGGTGGTTGAGATGATGGATTTTTTGGGTTTGGCATGATGGCTTGTTGTTGTGGCTACTATGGCTATTGATAATTCATGTTTTGGTTTTTCCATTGTTGGTTGTTTTACGATTGAGGTTGCCATTGGTTTTTTTGTGGTGGCCATTGGTTGTTGTAGTTGGATCTTTGGTAGTTTTGTTGTGGCCACATGTTTTGTTGTTACTGATTCCAATTGGGTTGATGAATTTTCCATTGGATTTGTGTATTTGACCAAGGTTGGGGATTCGAATTAGGAAAAATTTGGGTTGCTAACTAGAAATGACATGTTGTAATTCAAAAAACCTTGAGGCATACCTTGTCTTGGCTACCATGGTTTCCTTTGAGCAATGTAAAATTGATGCAGTCAAGGTAGGAGGGTCCAACTAAGGACTGTCTAGCCTTGTAGCCTAAATTGCTAACTCCGTGATCACAACAGAAATTGATAACTAATCCACAGAAAGATAAAAGATATTTATGAACACTGAACACAAGATTTATCCTGGGAAAGTTATCCTAACAGGGAAAAACCTAGTCTTCAAAGCTCATTCCACATTATATTATAATCTCAAAACACATTACATATGCCTCTCGGGCTCAACAAATTCTAGGCCGCAGCCTAGGGCTTACATATAACTCAAATGATAACAATCTTCATCAACTCCTTTGGCTCTACACCACACTCCTACTTTGAGATCCTTCCAGACCAAAATACTTCGTCATCGTGCTTCATACTTCACACTATCGAGCACCCTATTGATCCATCCCTCTTATGTCCCTCTCTCTATCCTCTCTCTTCTATTTATATCATCCGCAAATCATCTAACCCTTAACATGTCGGTCTAAATACAACGACTAGTAAGATAACGTGCAAACTCAAATAGGTCGGCCTGAAACAATAAACAATTTACAATGTGAACCAACCAATGTCGGCCACAACAAAGCAAGGACCCAGAACAACATCCTCAAACATGAAACACCTTCAAAATTTATTCCTTGAAGATCCACAACATGCCACAAATACCCTATCGGCCAAGAACAAGAAAACATGAACTCACAAAGGAAAATCACCAATCGTGAGCATAGCGATCGATGTGGACCAACAACACATGATCTAGAAACATCCACGAACATCACGAATCACCATGGAAACATCCACAACAAATCAAATTACCAGAATCATATCATATTCTTTCATATTTGCCAACTAGAATGACTGAACAACTATCTGAACATAGATAAATTCATAACTTGATCAAATCTTCATGCGGACCTCTAAAACTTAACATGGAAAGAATAGATATACTAAAAAAAAACCCTTTAATTCGCAACCTCTGATCATCAATATACTGAACTGGCCATCATACTAAACTCCACTATGTCACTGACAACTGCCTCAATTGTTTTGAACACTTTTGGATTCCCCTGCATCAAAAACACTAAACTAAGAAAATTTGAAATAACATAAGAGAATCTTGAAAGTGGGAACATCCCCGACAACGATGCCAAAAATGTAAGGCCCAAGTAATGCTCAATCAACTTGGTGTTAGACACACAATGCAGAGGTGGTTCCTAGCTGAACAGTCCACTAAACCCTTGTAAATGCTCCATTTAATTATCAACAAGGGCTACGTAAGCTTGTGATGATTTTGGCACTATATGTGCATTCAGAGACTCTAGATGGACTATATCATATAGTGTAGGTGGTTTACATATGTGAAAAATGAAATAAAGAATAAACTATAAAACAAGGAAAAAGAACTAAATTTGTAACTATTGCTTTGGTTACTTTTAGCTTAACACTATGACTAGTTAACTGTTAAACTTGAACTCTGTAATTAACTAACACTGCTAAATTTTACTTCTAACTACTTGACTCACTCTAAAGGACAACTCATTGAGACAAAATAGAACAAAAATCATAAGACAAGATCTCATTCACATACATGAAATGAAGAATCTAATTGAAAAGAATGTAATAATGAAAGCATCTAATGTAACAACATAAATTAAGGTGGATAACAATAAACTCAAATCGAAACTCCTTGAATTAACTGAACATAACAATAAACTGAAACCTCTTCATTGCATATAACTAAATTCTACAATCTAACAAGAATCTTCATTGATTTCTCATTCATGAATGCATAACAGGAAACTAACAACAAAGTACTATTTGTGAAATGAAAAACTATATCTATCAAAACATATCCTCTCACTATATCTATTCCTCAACCACCAATCCAACTATATAGGTTTGAGGGAGGTTTACTAGAATAAGGACTCAAACAAAAATTAAATGCAAATTATCACATTCCTAGTGCTCTAGAATCTCCCCTACACTTATGCTTGGAATCCTTTGGCTATGAGCTAAGCTTCCCAATTGTTGTGGGTTACAGTCTGCTCACTCTAACTTCTTGGCTACAAGGATTTAATTCATCTAACATATACACACTACTAATAACCATAAATTAAACATAGATTCTATAGTGTAGAAAAAAGTAACCCTTTTTCACACTTGATTTGGTAATGGATAATTAATGATAAAATGGACTTAATTGTGCCTTATTTAGGGTGTTGTAAAGTGTTTTTTTACACTTTCACACTAATCTAGGGCTTTATTAATTAATTGAGGTTAATTAGAGCATAATTATCCCCTTAAATTCAAATCCAAACCTTATTAATTGCATTTTTTGGGGGATAAATCCCAACACACATTAATAATGTTTCACAACACTTAATTTTGCAAGGTTTGAGTCCTACGCTAGTGACCTAGGACCTATTCGCCACCTGGCGAATGGGTCCTTCCTAAGTCCTAGGACCCCCTTTTGGCATGTTATTTTATATCCCTGAAACTTGTCCTAATTGAGTGTGTTAGGGGTGCTATGGCGAATTGGTCCTCCTTAACTTAGGACAACTCTTTTTGAACATGTTTGTGGCAGGATTTTAGTGATTTTAAATCCTAGATCTGATGTCGGCTTTTGTTATTTGAATTTCGGGATTAAATCTTAAGTTAAGTATAAATACAAGGTTATTTCACATAGTTTCACCTAGCAAGTTTTAAGCAATCAGGAGTACATTCACAAGAGCATTATAAAGCATTCAAGAGCATTCAAGGAATTCAAGGGAAGATTATTAGAGTTTTATTATAGCAATCAAGGATCTCTTTCATCATGTCAAAGTCATGCATGTTGTTGAGCTAATGTGATGTTGTAGCATTGGTGACCAAGCTCAAGTGTTCAAAGCCATTATCATATGTCAAGTTCATGATCAAGATCTACACTCATTGAGGCCATTTCATGCTAAGTTTCAGATTTGCAATTGAAGGTTCAATTGAGGATTGGTGAGTTGTTGCACATTTTTTTTCATTCATCTTTCCTTTATGCATTGTTTCATCATAAGGTTTAATTACCTAAACAGGGTTTAACCAAGGAAAACACCTATTCCATAACAATCAACAAATTTTCTTCTCTTGATGTGTGATTGCAAATTTTATGTTGAAGATCAAGTGGGGAACAAAAGTTGCAAAATTTTTCAAAGTTGCAAAGTTGTAGAAGTTGTCATCTTTGTTGCAAGATCACGAAAAGTATTCTACATAATTGATTTCCAACTTTCAGGAGCTGAGCACTTGGGATCTAGAAGTGCAAACATTGAAGAACATAACCTAGAAATCAATTTTTCAGAACCCTAATAGGGATCCATTCACCACTGGGTGAATGAGTCCTCAATGAGGCCTAGAACAACACTTTTTCAACAAGGTACACATCATTTCAACATCTTAAACCCTTCCTATTTGCTTTTATAATAGTTGGGTTTGATTTCTTAATTTTATTTAAGCATTTTAGCCCTCATAATTGAATGAAACATTAGTAGAAAAATTGTGGTTCATCATCTCATTAAGTCACCTTTAATGAACCCAATCTTTCAGTGTTTTAGATTCATACTGCATTCCATACGCATTCACACATTTAACCATGCAATTACCAACATATCATAATCATATTTCCATACATCAAAATTTGGTTTAAGTTGCATGAAGGATATAAAAAGATAAATAAGTTCAAGAATTTCTATAAAATAAGCAACTTGAAATGTCTAAAAGAATGAACTAAACAAGAGAACTAGCTATTAATCAGTCTCATCAATGGTTATACAATGATGAAGAATTTGCACCATGCTTTATTCAAGAAACCTATCCTAAGGCACTAAAAATGTGTAAGAACATGGGCTATAAAAGACAAGGATTAGAGTTAAATGAACAAGGTCCTCTTGAACCAATCACAATTAAGGTCAATTATCATAGATTGGTCTAGGGTATTTTCCTCTAGTGGAAGAATCCTATGATGCCAACTATACTTTTGATATTGCAATAGGAGCCTCTCTCATCGATAAGAATGCTAAGGAACAAGCCCTCGAAGACTCCTTTGCTGACTTAGCCATCCTCTTCAATGAGCTAAACATCTACTCTCTTACACTTGTTGAAAATCAAGGTGAAGAAAGCTTGCAATATGAACTTAAATGAGTGAATGCAAATCTGAAATATGTAGATTAACCTTAGCCTTAGTGTGAAGAAATAATGAGAGAGAGAGAGAAAAATCATAACACATGCAACAATAGATCTACGTGGAGAAACGCCGAAGGGAAAAAACTCCACCACCGAAAGAGAGGCAAGAATATTACTAATATTCTCAAATATTACATGCATCAATAGACTTCTCTTATCATTCCCTGTAAAATCCGGTAGCACCCTGTTACCCTGCAAAACTGAATTGAATAACTCTAACTCAAGGCCCCAATATATAGAGATTTGTGAGGATGAAAACCACCATGGTTTCACCAAACAATAGGCAGCAATACCACCTAGAAAAACCCACGCCTCCCTCCTTGAAATGGTAAAAAAATACCAAAAATAGCCTCTTACATATGCTCTTACAGCTGTCATAAGGCATCTTTCCTGCATGGGCGCCTGGGGTCTAAAAATAGCATATTCTTTCATAGGGAATCTGTCATACTATCATAGCTTCTTATGACAACTGTCATGCATGTCATAGATGCTTTTACAACACCCTATTTTGACCCAACAACCTTATTTTAGAAGATTCCAAGTTGGGACGCCTAACTATTTTGTCCTTTTCCAAAAATGACAAATGGTAACGGTAACACTGCATTTACATTGTCTCTTTCACCACTGTTGGTCAAACAGTTTCACCTCTTCTGGGTAAATGTACAAAACACTTTAGGAGAATAATAAATTAAAGGATTTACAAGGTTGATGACACCTAAATCCTAACATTCTCCCACTTGACATCATACATTGTAAATTACACCCATAGAGATACAATTACATATAATTAAGTACAGTGATCAAGGCCCATGGCCTTTCTGCACCAAGATAACTTTTCTATGGTGACTGGTTTCATAAGAGAATCTGCAACATTATCCAAAGTTTCAACATTTTCAATCAAGACCTGTCCATTCTCAATCATTTCTCGCACAAAGTGATATTGAACATCAACATGCTTAGTACGAGCATGATACATAGGATTTTTAGCCAAACATATGGCACTCTGACTATCACATCTGATCCTCTATCACACTGATCAAAACCAATACCATTACCAAGTCTTTGTAATGAAACTACCTCTTTAGAGGCATGAGTAGCAGCCATATACTCTACTTTAGTGGTAGACAAAGCAACTATAGGTTGTCTTTTACTCATCCAACTCACTGCTCCTCCAAACAAAGGAAACACATAGCCACTAGTGGACCTTCGACTGTCCAAGTCACCTGCCTAATCTGCATCAACAAAACCCTGTATGTCCAATGACTTATCAACATTGTCACTACCATGATAAACCAAGTAATAAGAAGTGCCTCATAAATATCTAAATACCCTTTTAACAAAAGTCCAATGTTCTTTACTAGGGTTAGACATAAACCTGCTTAGAACTCCCACCACTTGGGCTATATTTGATCTAGTTCAAACCATTGAATACATTAAACTACCGACAACACTAACATAAGGGACATTAGACATTTCATCAATATCATCATTTGATTTAGGACACATGTCTAAACTTAACTTAGTACCAATAGGAAACATTTGTTTTCACAGCTTGCATGTTCTCGTGATATTAAACCTTTGCAAAATATGTTAACATATTTCATACCTGACTAACCAAAGCTTTCTCAGGAACTCCGATCCCTAATGATTTCCATCCCAAGAATATATTTAGCAACCCCTAAATCTTTCATATCAATTGTGCCAGAAAGTTGAGTTTAAAGTTCCTAATCATTGCCTTATTGTTACCAATGAACAACATATCATCCACATATAAGACAATAATCAAAAGATTCGATGATTACTAACTCTGAAAATAAAACACAAGACCCCCAAAATTTCACTTCCTCTAACAAAACCCATTTTTAATGCAAATGCATGAAACTTCTGGTACCACATCCTAGGTGACTGTTTCAAACCATATAGAGACCTTTTTAACCTACAAACCAAGTGTTCTTTTCCTTTCACAACAAAACCGTCAGGCTGTTGCATATAAATTTCTTCCTCTAGATCCCCATGCAAGAAAGCAGTTTTAACATCCATTTGTTCTATTTCTAAATCATAAGCAGTAGCAATGGATAAAAAGAATCTAATAGAGGTTAACTTAGCAACAGGAGAGAATACTTCACCAAAATCAACTCCCTCTCTCTGGGAGTAGCCCTTGGCCACTAATCTGGCCTTGTACTGTTCCAACTTTCCGTCTGCACCAAACTTCTTTTTATATATCCACTTACAACCAATAGCCTTTCTTCCTTCAGGAAAACTAACAAGATCCCAGGTGTCGCAGTTTTTCAAAGACATCATCTCATCATGCATGGCCTGCATCCAAGACTCACATTCTTGCATGGGTGCCTGGGGTCTAAAAATAGCATATTTTGCCATAGGGAATCTGTCATACTATCATAACATCGTATGACAACTGTCGTGCATGTCATAGATGCTCTTACAACACCCTATTTTGACCCAACAACCTTATTTTAGAAGATTCCAAGGTGGGACGCCTAGCTATTTTGTCCTTTTCCAAAAAATGACAAATGGTAACAGTAACACTGCATTTACATTGTCTCTTTCACCACTGTTGGTCAAACAGTTTCACCTCTTATGGGTAAATGTACAAAACACTTTAGGAGAATAATAAATTAAAGGATTTACAAGGTTGATGACACCTAAATCCTAACAACACTAGCCATTAAACCTTCAATTAATCCTCCATTTGATCTTCCAAACCTCATTTCCTAGGACCAACAAGATTCTATAGCTAAGTTCATGGAACTCCATGAAGATATTCCAATAGATGACCATATAAAATGTTTTGGCATAGACCTAGATCCAATAGCCTATTTTGAGGAACAAGTCGAGCTGCCTAATCTTAAAATTTTAAAACAATAAGAAAAATTAAGAAAAAACTAAAATAGAAAAAATGAATCTCCTAGTGAAAACCTCTTTGATATGCTATTAGATAAAAAAAGGAAAAGAAAAAGAAAAATAATTAAAAAATGATGAGTCTACTAATGAGAACCTCTTCAAGGCATCACTAGACAAGGAACTCGACCATCCCCTAAATTTTTTGAAGTGGCAAAATCAACCAATAGTCCTAGAAATGGAATCCCAAAAGATCAATTTGGATAAAAATATTAATATCGAAATCTTTCATATTGCAATAAGTATGCCATTAGAAGAACAAGTATCCAACAAAAATCATAAAGGAGAAGGTACCATTGCTTTAATTGAATCCTTTTTCAATATGCCACATGGTCATCATTGCAAATTCTATGTCAAAAATATTTTGGTCCCCACGTTTGATGTCCAAGGATTAGAATTCACTCATGAACTTGTTTTTCCCCACAATCCATTATATCATATCATTTACAAATACCTCTATCATTACATCTTACCACCTAACCTATCCCACATACACCATAATTATTTTATCCATCATTTATTCCATCTCACCATACCTAGTGAACCATCATATCAAAGGAGCTTCAAAGGCACTTTATTGAGATACCTTAATTCAAGAAAGGTTTCTATTGTAGTAAAGGAAGTGTCCAACACTGTTCATGGTGCAAACATTAGTGGTATTATCTTAGACATCAAAATTTGCAAAACATGTTTGCATGAGTCAAAATATTTAGATCAATGGTGTCTCAATGTCATTAGCCACCTTTAGTTATATCAAAATTACCTTTGTCAAAATATTTAGATTAGAGCTCAAGAGGCTCATATTGATAATCAACAATGTGCACCTCCAACACTTCCATGCTTAGTCTAATGAACATCCCAATGGAAAAAAAATCCAAAAGAGTCAAAAATCATCATGATAAAAACCTAGCAAATAGGCATCATGTTTGACATTCAAATTTTTTGGAAAAATACAAAAAAATAATAAAGATAAAAATTGTCCTTTGGTGGCACCTTAGACAAGTACCATGGTGAAAACCTACTCACATGCGCCATGTGTAATAAAGCAAACTTTACCATCTTGTAGGTCCTCGTTCTTGCCCCTTCAACATCATATCTAGTCAAGTCTATCAACCATCCCATTTTGCACATTGCTATACATTAGGGGCAGGTGAGTACACCCTTCTTTAAACCAAATATTTGTCTTATATGGGATGCTTACTTCCTGAAACCAAACATGATCCACATCCATCCTTTAATTCTTTACAAACTTTGGTAGAAGATAATATTGTTGTGTGTTTATTTATCATTGCTTGTCCTTTCTTTGGCTTATCTTTTTTATCTTTTAATCTTTTTTTGGTTTATCTTTTGACCCATACTATGCCTACTCAAGGTCACCACGATCATTTTGTATCATGGCGTGATTTGATATGGTGTAAACTAGGACAAGGTCTATTGTTTATGTGTGTTGTGTTTGATGTTTGTCTCATCACAAATCCATCAAGAGCGTTAGATTCCTTGTGAGTGTTGGGGCATCCTATCGTCTTTTGTTTTCTTGAAAATCAGCCCATGCATTGGATACATTGTCACCTTGGTCTTATATACCTTGGTGCATAACATCCATTGCTATATTAAATAAAGGTTATTAATCTCAAAGTCAACATAACACTTTATCTTCATTTCATCCATAATCTCTTTTCTTGCATCCATATTTTAATCTTTTTCATCCATCATTTTCCATCTTTCATCTAAAAAAAAAAATCTTGTCCTTTTTTTAGAGATCACCCACACAATTTATACATGAATAATCTCCCGAGTGGGCATCAATCATCTCATCTTTTCTTTTCTCACCCAACTGGACATATCATGATCATTCTCATCTTTTCCAATTTTTCTTCTTGGCTACTTTTCTTTTCTTTGAAACAATGTTACTTTGAACATTGCTTCAAAGAGGGGCAAAATGTAAACACCTAAATTATTCCACCAAACCGTAATTCTCATCGTATCATCATTAATTGCATACATTTATCATTTATCACCTAATTAGTTAATAATCATTTAATAATTTTCATTTATCATTTATCACCTAATTAATTAATAATCATTTAATAGTTCACCAAAGCAGAGATTCCCCCCCTCCGAACCCCCCCCCCCCCACTAGAACAAAAACAAGAATGAGTGTTGGGTCGAGTGAATAGTAGGGGCCCAAGACCCCACTACCCAATAAGACCCCACCATCCTACAGAGGCAGACCCCACCGAAGCCTTGGTCAGTGGGGTCTGGCCTTAGGTTGGTGGGGTTTGCGAGTCAACCCCACTAACCACTACCACTTGGATCTGGAACCTACATGCTGATGCTCACGATTTTTATAGCCATGTGAACTATTTGGGCAAGGGAAAATAGGTCAGTGGGGTTGGTACTGTCCCATTCGTCGTTGATGGGATTGGTATCGTCCCATTCGCCCTTGGGCCAGAATGTTCAATCTATATGGTCAATCCCAGCTTCACCATCGACCTGCACTTCACTACCGACCTGTAAGGAGGATGCTCTCCCTCAACAGCTATGAGGATGCTCAACTCTGTGATCGCTCGTCTACGTAATACATATTACAAGATGGTATGACAAAGAAACTTGCCATCTCACCCTGTTGCGGTAGGACAAACTATGTCGAGAGGGTAGGACCCCCATCCTGTGAAGGACAGGTAGAGGACTAGTTCTGAGGCTCCACCACCACCCTAGCTTTGCCACCTAAGGCTTATAGGTCGGTGGGGTTGGCTTCATTGGAGGCTCCCCTACCTCCTTTAGTATGGGAGTCAAGGCTTAAATTTGATGGTTGTATGACTGTATTTAGAGATTTTTGCCGTAAAATACAATCAAAATTTTAAGAAGATTGTATCAGATGAAAGGAGAGATTTTGGATAGGCTATCAAGATTTATATAGAATTATAATGCTATATATATTTGATTTATATATAATTTTACTTACACTAAGGTATATCATAATGTTTTAAGGGCACCTTTGAATAGATAACCGTCATTAAAAAATTTGTTGACAGGCAAGGTCGACTATCAAATTTAAGCCCTGATGGGAATCAACATGGCCAAGTTGGAGATCTTCATGAGCCAAAGCCACTTGAAGCACTCACGAGGGCACCCTTTTCAGGACCCACCCGATTCATAACCTGTAGATTTTGTTGTTAATCTAGAAGCAGATTGAGGCCAAGGAGCAGGTTCACTGCTAAAACGTCTGGAAGCATCTCACATCGAGAACTCGGCCTTTTACACCTTTAGGGACTCAAACAATTTTATTTTCCAGGGAGGGAATTGTAGTTACAGGAGTGTTAATGATTGCATTGCAAATGCTAACCTGGGTGGGGGAGGGGAATTATATTGCTTACATAATGCATCCACTTATTTCCATGCCTAAGTGACCTAACAACTATGACGGTTAGATATATGATACGCCTGCACCTCCTACAAGAGAAAGCTTTCCTCTATCTTTTATTATTTAATTAAATACGAGTTAATTATCCATATTCAAATAAATTCCATTTTCACTTCTTCAATCAACTATTTCTTCTCTAGTCAGTTAACTTAGTCTTCATTTAGAAACTCAATCTTCTCTCACAAGTTAACACTTCTCCATTTTACAAATCTCATCTTCCCTCTACATTTAACTCAACCTATAAAAATGGAAACTTTATGTGCACATTATCCATCAGATAAATGAATAATCCAATATTATCCTCTCAACTCTTCAAAATGACAATTTTTTCTTTCTTGGTTGAGTTGACTCCACTAAATTTCTAGTTAACTCAAGGCCTAGTCCTCATCCACGTCTCCTAGGTCTATAAATACGGTCATTTTCTTCATAATTGGCATCATCAAACATCTAAGCAATCACATTTTTGAAACCATTCAATCATATATTAAGCAAATCTACTCCATCGAACTTATTAGTCATTGTCTTATTAGAGTTATGTTGCAGAGATAGTTATTGTCTTATTAGTGTTATGTTTTAGAGATCACGCATCCACATACCTTCAAGGCAAAGCAACATCGGTCATCTATTAGGTTTGCAGTGGATTTTGTAGGTTAGAAGTAATTTGATTTCAGTTTGTTTACAGCTGTTTTAATTTCTCACTTTTAGATGTCGTTGTTGACAAAATGCTTCTAGATTCCAATCATTAATATTAAATCAGTCACTACGTGCAAGGGGAAAGGGGTGTAGCAACATAAGGACAATTTTATTTTATTTTATTTTCAAAATGCTCATTCAATTAAAAAATACAGAATTCACACAAGAGTCTTCTACACGTCAAAGTTTCAAATAAAAAAAATGTAGAAGGTAAATCGTGTTTGGTCATCACAAAATGAGACCATTTTTTTATGAATAAGCATCTATATCTAATATTAATATAAAATAGAAATACACATATTCACAAAAAAAAAGGTAGGTGGTAAGAAGGCACACCCTGAGAGTCATATGAGCAGAGCCCAGAATATCAAAGTCTCTTGGGCCATGCCCAGAAATCAGAAAACTCAAAAGGAGATTGCTTACCATTTACCTTATATGTTGTTCAATATTTTACTCCTGGGTTTTGACCTCAAGACCAAGCACATTAGTGAACTTGAACTTGCTAATCCACCTTCAGCTTGAGTGCTACAATTATTATCTACAGAATTCCCAGGATGGTTGTTGAGGGTTTGCACCTTGCAAAATTCCCAATTTTAGTCATTACATAACAAGTTGCATCTGTGAATACTGACAAATATCCACGTGTGATAACATTAAAAAGAAAAAGATCTCCTAGCCTACCTTGTGCACATTCAAATACAAGATGTCATCTGTAACACTAATGTTCATCTGTTATTGAAGAGCGTAATTCATACCATAGTGCTACTAGAAAATTTGTGTAAGCCAGCCTACCACATTCACCCGTTGTCATCCATTCTTTCCCTAAGGGCATTGGCCTGCACACTAACTTTCTAGAAGGTTGTTTTCAGCTCTCTAGCTGTCAGATTATGCATAAAGTTCACACTTAGACATTTGGCAACTGTAAAAAGAATTTTGCAAG